>VWYE01001367.1:0-31717 GCA_013398995.1 Alaudala cheleensis | reverse complement strand
GGGGGGGGGGGTGTTGTGTGCGTCACATGAAGAGATCACGGATTCGTACGTGACTGGGATATTGGAGAAGTGATAAAGTGAAATAAAAGGCAGGATTTGCATACACACACTCTTACTGCAATGAATGTATTTCAGGATAAAACAATGGCAGACTGCCCCATGCAGTGCCTCACTTGGATGTGTCTGGAGTCTTGGAAGCTTGACTACCCTACGTTCTCCTACAAATGGACCTTGAGCTTGTTTGGAGGTTCTAGCAGGGGAGCGCAGCTACCGTATACCCTTGACCGATGAACGGTACCGTCTCTATCGGGGAGGTCGTCCTCTTCGACCGAGCGCGCAGCTTCGGGAGGGACGCACATGGAGCGTTGAGGGAGGAAGGGGACACCCGCCTAGCCAGCCAGATCAGCCGAATCAACCCTGGCGATCAATGGGGTGACAGATGTCGCAGCCAGATCGCCCTCACATCCAGACAACGAGAGCGTGCAAGCAGTTATTTATAGGTCAGTACTGCCGATACTATTAAGGTCATGGCTTGTTACAGTGAGTGAGAACATAGGGACCCAGAGTAAGGAGTTATCAATTTGCAGTGACAAAACCTGCCGAAAGAAAATAGTTCTTGACCCAATTCAAAAGATTTAGCGAAATTCTTTGGGGTGAGACGGCTCTCCAGAAGGCTTTGCGAAATTTGCAAATTTCCGGCTTCTCATTGGCGGCTGCCCCGCTCGTCGCCGTCCCGTGGCCTGCGCGGGGAGGGCCCGGCGCCGATCACGGCTGCAGGCGGGGCCGCCGGGACTGTTCTGCGTGGGACTGTGGTGTGCTCGCTCGGCGTCAGCGCTTTAACCCGTGTGTGTGAGTAATGCGGGCCCCTGGAATTTCTCTCCTCCTGTTCCCCCGCCAAGCAGTCCCCGCCGCTCGTTCGGCGCAGCTGAGGCGGGGAGCCGGGGCTGCGGCTCAGGCCTGAGCCGTGGAACCGCTCTCCCGGTCACCGGCTCCCGCGTCACAATACGGACCGCTCGTCATGCCGTGTCTGCCGAGAGCTTGTCCCCGGGAGGGGTGGGAGCTGATGGCCCTGGGAACTGCTGCCTGTCACCCGCTGAGCATGGGACTGCCCCCGGGTTGGTGTTGCGGGGGCAGAGCCGAAGCGCTGCTGGGCGGCGGAATGCAGGCAGGGAAAATCGGGCCCCAGGGTCCTGGATGTGCGGGACGTGCGAAGCACAGCTGGTCCCCTGGCCCTCTTCACCGCTGTTCTTCTGGTCTGTGCTCACCCAGTGTGGGAGCTATCGCTTCTTACACCGATGTTCATGTTCTCTCATTCCCCCAGTTAGCCCAGAAGGCCTTCATAAATCACAGCAAATTGTTCACAAAGTCGTTTTTCCTGTTGAGGAGTCAGGCTGAGGGGAATGGACAGCAACTTACCAGCAGTTGTGGCTCCTGGCTGCAAATTGCCACTTTACCCCTTTCTGATGAAAGGCGGAGAAGGGAGAAGCTCTTTGCCCACCACCAAGGTGCTCTTTCCATTAGATTTTAGTTCACAGGTTGGACTTTCTCTCCCAGTATGGCATAGCAGTCTCAGTCCTAGGAACCTAGAATGCTACAGCTCATTTCAAAGTTTGTTGATCCCCTGGTGTTTACAAAACAAGCACCCCCCATGCCTTTACCTTCCTTTTGCCTCTGCTGTATTGAGGTGTGTTGGGCATCTGTGACTTGCTTATGTCCTGTGACCTGTCCACTGGCCTGCTAAGAGCAGGTCTCTGGAAGTGGCACTGAGGAAAAGTGACTCTTCAGTTTTTTAAAACTACAAGTTAAAAATCACCTTGGGCTTTTTTCTTCTTTCTCTGTGAATGTAGCTGTATTACAAATAGCTCCTGTTTAATTCAGTTCTTTCATGTAGTTCACAGTGATACTTTTCTTCAGTCTTTTTGTGTGTTTCTAATTCACTGCTATATTTATCAGCAGCAGAGATACGACTTGGCAGTGTTTTAGTTCCCTGTGACTTACCTAAGAGCAATTGGAGGCCCCTGAGCAGGAGGGGGTGGAATAGCCTGGCTCGTTTGAATTCCCATGGCCTGATGCAGTTTCATATTTTGTGTTCTCTTTTCATGCCTGTTGGCTAACAAGCAGATCACTTTGTGCATGCTCAAGGTCTTTTTTCCCTCTGCTTATGAAGGAGCTCTTGGAACACTGGAAACTGGAGGTTATTGTTCACATGCCAAGAACCTCTTTTCCAGAATTACTTGAACTGTGGATTGAAGTGACAAAAAATCACCTTACAGAGGGAAAACAGCTCTCAGTTGCAGCAAGGACTGGCTGTGAGGGAGTTCTGCATGTGAAATGCCAGTATGATTGCTCTCTTGGCTAATGGCTCTACAGTGGAATCCAGTTCCTGTTGAGGCCTAAACAGTAGTCTATTCAAAAGATAACAATTAATAGCCTCATTTATGAAGTCATTAAAGAACTAAAATGCTGCTTGCAAAGCAGCATTTGATCATCTGAAAAGTCTATAAAGTTTTGCATAGCACAGGGTTTATTAATAGACAGAAATGTGGCTTGTAGAAGGATAAGAAAGTGCAACACTCTGAAACTCTGTATTTAATTTGGAATTTTACAGAAGAAACAGGCCATTCTTCTGAAGTTTCTACTGATCCTGGGTCACATATTACGATACTTTTGAAATTTCTTCTGATTGCTGGATCACCACAGCTAGAAAAAAAAAGTGAGAGGCTGAAAAGTACATTCCCATGCTTCACCTAAATGTGTAGAATTAATGTTTAGATACTTTTGGCATTCTTTGATACAAGATCTGCCAGTTTTGGAAACTTGGTTACTGCCTCTTTGATCGAGATTTGGCTTTTAATGGTGTCTGTGTAACTTCAGTTCTAAAACTTATATTTTCTGAAAATTTTAAGCATTCCTGAATGTCAGGGGGATGAAAAGTCTATGAAATAGCTTGACTTGACTGTGCAGCAAAAAAATCAAATCAGTTTAGACTGAAACTTTGCTTTTTGTCAATAATTAACTTAAATTTCTGTTGTGTGAGTGACCTGTGAACCGTTATTCCAGCTGCCATCAGATTTTTGTCTCATTATTAACTTACTATCTCTTACAACTCTTGTAGGTAAAAGGAAGTTTGAAATCATGTCTGGAAAACCAAAACTTTACTACTTTAATGGAAGAGGCAAGATGGAATCGATTCGTTGGTTGTTGGCTGCAGCGGGGGTTGAGGTTTGTTTTAGAGATTTTAACTTCTAGCTGCACATTGGTAAGCTTGTTTTTGAGGCAGATCACATGTTATTAGCCAAAAAAGATGCAACAGTAAATGAACATGTGCTATTCAGTGTAATTAAATACTTTTACTTCAGGCACACAAAAGCATAGCTTCAAGTTACATGTTTGCTGAGCAGTGACACTGGAAGCACTCACACTTGCGTAACTCTAGAATGTGTAATCCTTAATTAAGCACTTCATTACTGACCCAGAGCTGCTGAGCTGGTAGATGTGTTCCTTGCATTATCTGTGTCCAGTAAAACAGCAATTTACTTTCTCTAGTCTTTCTGTTTTCAGTTGAATGCTCACACAGAGTTTTTTGTTTCATTTTTCACTCCACTCTCTGCATCCTCCGTAATAAGCTGTAACACAAAATATGCTGTGTCTTGCATCATTCAGATGCAACTTATCATGGTGAAGTGAACAAATTGATCCACATGTGCAGGGAAATCAGAAATCTCTGTGCAGGAGGAAAAACACTTTGGTAAAACAGAGAAGGAAGATACCACTTTAATTTTTTCTGATGGTATATAATTTACTTATTCATTTGCTGTCCATCTTGGTGGTAAACTGGTAATACAGTTTGAGGACACAAAGGACAAGTATTTGCTCTGAGTGTCCTCTTTTACACAATAAACTGTTACAGTACATACAGTTACTTGTGTACTGAGCCAAGGAATACAAGTTGTTTAAAAAGACCACCAGTCTTTCTTTGAAGGCTTTGCAGAAAACAGAACTGTCTGCTTCCCTCCATCATTTGTTCTTATGTTTTAAGGCCCTCTCTCTTCGTTTTTTTTTTTAAGTTTTAAAAAAAGCGGTTGATGAGTACCAATTACTACTTTTTTTTCCTTGGAATATTCTTTTCTCAGCTTCTCATCAGCAGAAACATGGATTCTGAATTTTAGACTGTGATCACACTTGCTATGGGTAAACATTGTCAGTGTATTAATATGCCTGATCTTCTGGGGTTTCCCATTGTATAGCAAATCTTCATTACTAGCATGAGTGGCACAGATGTTATGAGAGAGGCTGACTGAGCAAGTCATTTAGGGATTGGCAACATCAATCATTTTCTAGTCTCCATGTTCTGCACTGATCACAGACATGTATTGCACATGCAAACACATTCATGTAGATGCCTGACTGGTGTCTTAATCTTGAACTCAGTCTCTCCATAAGTGATACTGACTGGACTGGCCATCCTCAACCATGTTGAATGCAACTACATCCATTTGATCACCAGTAATTCTTTTTGTTTCTCATCTTGTAAATAATTAATCTCCAAGTGCCTGAAATATGCAGCTGTACTAAACATCCTGCAGGGCTTGCTACTTGTACATTATTTTGTAAAAGCTTTGTTTTAACTTCCAAAGAATTTCTTCCTGTCAAGCTCCCAAATCAAAATATCCCACAGCAGATTTTTTTCACATTCCTGAAGGCATCTTAAGGATAGCTTAGACTGTACTGTTAATTGTTTCACATTACACTTCCTGTTTAATACCAAACGAGCCATCCTCACTCCAGTTCTTATTTCCAGTTCTTCTGCAAGGGTTGCCCTTAGCAGCATTTATCAAGTGTGACAGTCCAGGAGATACTGCCAGCACTTCTGTCCTTGGTATGTTCTCCCTTAGAGCCATATCTAAAATGGAAAGAACCATGATGTATATTATTTTCCTTTTATGGTGATTTAAAAGTGTTATCCCTTCTAGAAATGTGAAAAGATTCTTATTTCCTCTTCTTCCTCACTCTCTTACTCAGTTTGAAGAAGAGTTTTTGGAAACCCGAGACCAGTATGAGAAGCTCCTGCAAGGTGAGTCCATGTGAAATCTCAAGAAAATTGCAACCAGACTTAGAGAAGATGTATGAAGTCTTTGAAGACTGTATGTGTCTTCCTTTCCACACAGAAGAATAAAGCTGAGAGCTGTGAGCAGCTGCAGAGGCAGTTTTTTACCATGTGTGGACAGATGAAATTATAAACTGAGTATCTTTCCAGCCTGGAGGGTTTGCCAGGCCTCTGGATTCTTCTGTTCTCCATTTGTCTATGCATCCCACATGGTCCCAACAAACTTAACCATGGGCTTCAGTAGCCAGAAAATATGTATCCCAGAATTTCATTTTATGTCCTGATATAACTTAAAGATTGGTCACAAGAGAGAAATCTATGAGTCTAACTTCTGCTTTAAATAGTGTTTGAATAATGGAACAGATTTTTTTTTACATTGTTTAGAACTAGATACTTTTTACTCAGTTGAGATGTTTAGTGTGATTGTCTCCACTGCATTTCAATTTTATTTTAAAAGCTGCTGAAGACAGTCCTGAGTGCAACTTCAGTGAACTTTTTTTAAAGGAAGGATGGTAACCCACAATAATTGTGTTTTTCAATTTAATTTGTCTGCACCACTGTAATTTATTATTTGCATGGAAGAACTCCAGTTTATTACAATGACTACCCACAGCAAGCTCACCATGAAAGCAATGTTCATCTGAAGACAGCAAGAAATGTGATGTAGAGTTATTAGGTCAGTTGAATAATGTATATCTTTCCTTTTAGGTGGATCCCTGCTGTTTCAGCAGGTGCCCATGGTGGAGATAGATGGGATGAAGATGGTGCAGACCAGAGCCATCCTCAACTACATTGCAGCAAAGTACAACCTCTATGGGAAGGACCTGAAGGAAAGAGCCCTGTATGTAACAGTATTACTCTTCTTGAATTTGCTATAGTAGCTCAGGTGCATCTAGAATTAGTTGCATAGTTGCACATACACCTGTGCACAATCACCTGTGGGCCTCAACTTGCAATGAGGCTGAGAGGCCACAGCTAGATGCAAGCCAACTGATTTGTTCTCACTCAGTTACTTTTCACTTGAAAATATTTGAGTCATGGGTTTATTGTGCCTTAGTGAAAGATTAATACAGCCTGACCACAGGTACTGGAGAGGTGACTGGCATGTAGATGCTGAACTACTTTTGTAACCAGAAAACTGTGGAAAGAAATGGGTAGTTTCTAACTTTTGGATGCAAAATAAGAGCTGTCATTGTCATTATCTGTGGTTGCATGATGTCCCCTGCACTGTAAAAAGTGCATGGTTTAGATCTTTGGGAGCTGTGGGAAGAACAGTAAGAAGCTGTTGAGAAACTATTGGTTTCATGTAAAATTACATCCATGTGAAATTACATCCTTGATGTTGTGTCTATGAAGCAAAAAAAGATTAGGCTGTCTCAGTATGTAGCATTTTAAATGTCCATCTGCAGTACAAAAACCTCATATTTCTGGAAAAGGGACAATCCAAAGAACTGCTGTCCTGATAATTTAGCTGGATGAAGAACATGGTATGCTTCAGAGTTCCAACCTCATTATTTAGCTATTTGGCACTACTTGGACTTTGGATGAAATTCTGAAGAATTTCAGACAATTATTGTCTGAATAATTGCCTGAATACATCCAGATAATTAAGTCAGTTGAGAATGACTCCTTGTGGTGCTGTGTGTTCCTTTGGTGATTGTGAAGTGATCTGTAACACCAAAGTTACACTCTTAACCTCTGTGCAAGCCTGTTTAAACCTGCTCAATGAAGCAAGTAAAGAGCCAAAATCACTACAAATACAAGTAAGACTCACACTGTGACATATTTTTTTTAATTGCAGACACAATTTCCATGAGAGGGCGTGTTTTAGATTGCTTAAAAAGCATTTCTCAGATCACACTGCAGCCTGGAAAGGGGGTGGGGGCGGGGGGGAAGGCACCACAACAAGGGGATAGGAAATTCAATGTTTACTCTCCTAAAACAAATACAGGGTAATTCTGCTTGTGAAGGTGCCTTCTATTTAAGGTTTTTGTTTGCTTTGGTTTTAAGGATTGATATGTATGTTGGAGGAACTGATGACCTTATGGGCTTCATTTTGATGTTCCCTTTCTTATCAGCAGAGGATAAGGAGAAACAACGTGCTACTATAGTGCAAAAGGCAACAAGCAGGTATTTTCCAGTGTATGAAAAGGTATGGAGGAGGATCATTTTCTTCCCTGATTCTGGAGGGATAGCAATGGAACACTGGGTATTTCACCACAACCAGAAGCAGAAGTGTCAGTGCAGTACTTAACACCTGGACATCCATACTGTCTGGTGGCTGGCAGGGGTTAGAGCAGTGTCAGGCAAGTTGGGGTGGATCAACCCAAGAGCCTTTCATGTATTTTCTTTCTCGTGTCCAAGGGAGCAAGGGAGTGAGCAGCTTTGATGAGCACCTGGTGCCCAGCCAGGGTCAACCCACCACAGTAATTTGCATTGCAAAAGCAGTGCTAATTGTGTTTTTTGTATAACATTTCAAATACATCTCAGTTGGATTTTTGTAAACACAGTAAAACACAGCTATCACTGCTGACTTCTAGCCATACTGGAATCTTGGTGTTTTTCTGGCTGATAATTTGAGATATAGGACCCAAGAGGTACTCTCAATGGAAATTATTATGCATGGAAAGGATGATCTAGCAGGAATAGCTCCTTCTCCATTTTAAACACTAAAGAGAAGACAGTTTTTCACTTTGCCAGATCTCCTGTAGGTGGTTGCCAGGGTGCATTCTGTCCTATCTACTTGTTGCATCTTAGCCCCAATGCTTTAAGGTGATCAGCTCTCTTTTATGCTCTCTAATTTCCCATTGAAGCTGTAAAAGCATAGAGAAAAATTCGAGATAAATTAGACTTGAAAGGTGTGAATACCAAGAAGGTGTCTAACCCTATAGTCTAATACACAGGGTTACCTAGAGCTATAGGAAGAAAGGATCAGTAAGAGGAACCCTGGGATTCTAGATTTCTGCTGTAAAATGATCAGTGACTGCTGGCACATCCCCTGTTCTCCCGTTAGCTGCATGGGAGAGAAGGGTGAAAAGGAGACAGTGGTATTGTCAAAAAAGGTGTGCTTATGCATTTTGAAAACATGACCCTCAGCTGGCTATCCACACCTGAGTGTTTTCATCTATGACCTTTCTAGGTTTTGAAAGACCATGGGCAGGACTTCCTTGTTGGCAACAATTTTAGCTGGGCAGATGTTCATCTTCTTGAAGCCATTTTAATGGTAGAAGAGAAGAAGCCAGATGTGCTGTCAGGCTTTCCTCAGTTACAGGTACCTTGCTCTAACAAGATGCTCATATAGCTGTAAATGTGATAAAGGATATTTTAAAGTCTGTTATGTGTAAATAATTCCACAACACATTTGTTACTTTTTCATTGTAGTCTTGCTTTTCCTGCTGCAGGAAGAGCCTTGTGAGATCCAGAGAAACTGTTATTTTCTAGATAATCCCTGTACACATCTGAAGAAATGCAGCCTCCATTTCTTTGACTCTCACAGTTCTGTGACACTGTTAAGTGGAAGGTACTTTCTGGATCACAAGAACTGATTTGAGTCATGTACATATTAGAAACCACAGATAACTGTTAACACTTCATCCCATATCAATACAAGACAGAGGGCTCATTTATTACTGTGGAAAATAAAAGGATTGAAGTAAGTAAAATTAATCCATAGTAAAAAATATATCTCCTGTCTTGTCTCCACATACAGCTTGTTAAAGGATGTTACACAAATCAGTAAAATAGGGTTTTTTCTTGTGTTACTTTCTGTTCTTTAAATACCATGTACTTACTGTTTGCCTTTCAGGCATTTAAAGCAAGGATAAGCAGCATCCCCACAATCAAGAAATTTCTGGAGCCAGGAAGCCAGAGGAAGCCTGTTCCTGATGATAAATATGTAGAGACTGTCAGGAGAGTTCTCCGCATGTATTATGACGTAAAAGCAAATTAATTTGCCTGTCTGCAGGCTGTGAGAGAGCTGCCAGATCACACACATCCTGTTACACCACCAGGGAGGGCAAAGGGGTGTTAGAGAGGTGTTCCCATGGGCAGGAGGTTGTGCCCCCCCACAAAATACACTAGGCAGGTATCTTTTCTAACACTTCAATACTAGCCTATTTCCTTCTTAATTCATCTCGAGATTTTTTCTGGTGATTTGAAGCAAGTGAAATGGCAGCAAGCACACTGTCTTCCTAGAGACTTTGTGGAACAGCAGAAAAGAGAAATGTGAGTTGCTGACTGATAGCTGCTATTTCTGAGGACTGTTTTCTAGATCCAGATCAGATTTTTATATGATGATTGCTTCCAATGTAGGCCTTTATTCTTCTTTAATATCACTGTTGGCAAATTAAATAAATAGTTTTTAAAGTAAGTAGGAATGAGGTCTGTTTATTGCCAGTTCTACTGGAAATCAGTGACTTGTCTAAATGTAACACTGTGCCTTTATAACTAAGCTGCACTTTTATTACTGAATTAGGAAATAAACTGACTGCCAAATGATGTTTTTGTTTAACTGCTTTGTCTAGAGGACCTGTACTAATCAAATAAACTTTTTCTGTAGTCACATTGTCCTGTTGTCTCATGAATGAAAGCTGGGGCTTGCAAACATAATTTTTACTTTTCTTGGAGGATGAATTCTTTGTATTAGATATGAGGAGGGTCATTGTTAACCCACATTACTCATAGAAAGACATATTTTGTTTTTGTTTATAAACAAGAGAATGGAGATGTGAAGGAGAGGTAGTAAACCATCACACAAACCTGATACAGGTCCTACCTACTACCAGCCTAACTCAAAATGTTGTTTCTTTTCCTTTTTTTTTTTTACTCTATGATTTCCACAGACAACTAGACAAAGGAATTTAAAATGGTTTTAATCACTTCAACAAATGGCACTCTAATGGCCCTGGTTTATTCCTGTGCTAGCTATGAGAAATAAGATGCTGTTTGACACTGGGATATAGTATCTGATATTTGATGAACAAGTTGCCCACTTGAGAGCTCATCAGACTCCCCAGTTTCAGTATGATTGAAGTTTTCAGTGCTACAAACACTTTCCCCTTATTGCCAGGTATGCAAAGTTTGTATTGACCTACAATAACTTACCAGCTAATGTCATGTCAATTGCAATTACAGTTCAGTCCTTGGTTTCTTCTCAGATTATCTTAATGGAAAAATTTGGAAAAAGCCGTAGTTGTTGATCATAATTCCTCTGTTAAGTGAACTTTTTCTCTGCAAAATGAGGGCAGTTGTGGTGTAATGCTGTTCAAGAGTTTCACAAGCAAAGATGCAGCAGATGTAGGAGGTGCCTCTGCCAGTACTTGTTGGTGATAAACCTAAGAGCTGATGGTTATTCCTATTTGTAGAGAGTGGTACAGCAGCAGTAAATGTGAGCAGAAGGAACAGCTGGGACTGAAGCCTTTCATCAACACTGTATGTATTTGGGACAGAGTTAACTTCAGCATAGCTCAAGAGTGGTTGTCTGGGCTGAATGACACTTAAACAGCATTTGGTGCACTCTTGAAGCACATTTTTCAGTTTAATTTCATCCAGAAAGAGTTTAGTTTGTACATTCCAAGATCACATTGTGATGGGAGCGAAAGCACAGTTAAGAAATTGATTTTTAAAACATCTTCCTGTTCCAGACCACTAACGTAGACATACCCTGTCTACATTCCTCCAGGTCTGGCCCACGTGATGGTATATTTCCTGATATTTCAGTAAATTGTTGATAAGAACTTAATTGTGTTTCATTATTTTTCATTTATCTTCTTGGTTTGTTTTGAAATGAAAACACCTAAAACTGTTTATACATCGTGTGGATTTCTCCGTACAAAATCTACAGCCATGTTTGCTTATGCTGTGGTAGCAGGGCTACATGGTGTGACACGCAGCTGTGGATTAATTCTGTCTGATAACCTTATTTTGATATTCCCATGCAGGTTTGACCATTTATTTTCTAACCTGTAAAGAGCAGCAGGTTTACAGACTATTATTGTGATCTTCCATATTCTGGGCAAGCTAGGGATGAAATCAGCTTAAATCTTTTAAAAAATACCTTTTTAAAATAGCAACCTTGAGTCCTGGTAAGCACTCTAGCAGTAATTATTTAGTGTGTTAGCTGACTTAAGTAATGCTTTTACAATACATAAGAGCTCTTCAGTTGTTACCAGCCTTCAAGACATTGGTAAAAAAGTAAAATATACAGATGTTTGTTGCTGTTTCTCCTATGTCTTTCAATGCTGCCAGGCCAATAATTCCTGGCTAAAAATTACTTAATGCATAATAACCTCAGGATTTGTTTCACTCTTACCTGTCACAAAGCACTTAGACAGGAAGTTCTGATGTGTTCTCCAAGAAGGACCAGGGGTTTTCTTCAACTCTTGCCCTGGTAAGACCTATTTATGGACAAATCAGCCTGAGCATCATTCTGATAGCCAAGTAAATTATGCTTAGTGGAGGTAAGGGTTGTGATCCTATACAACCATTTTTGGTTTAAAACACTCTGCCAATGGAATGACAAGTTCATTTCCATTGAAAACATGGATAATTCTCACTGATTTACTAGTAAGTACAGGATATTTGCTTTAGTACAAGTTATGGTTTACTGATGACTGTATGGGATCTTTACTTGTGCTTGCACTGTGCTTGCACAATGTTTTGATGGATTGCAGTTAATTCCAGTAGGACTCCACTGTTTGGTTAAGCACATCTGAACGTGCAAAAGAAGCATCAGCTGTTCATAGGAATTTTTCAAGTCTCCTGCATGCTTCCTGTGGCACTTCTTCACACCTGACTATAGCAACACTAACCAAAAAAAAAAGAGCAAGATGCCAAATTCAAGGTTAGGATTCCTAACACTGCTTCTAGCAGGCACTTGACAGATATTCCTGTGCTTAGTATCACTTGCCAATTGCCACCACAGGCAAAATAGACTTGGTTTGGGGAAAATTTTGAGTCGTAGGCAACTCCTCAGCTCCCTCGGGTAGGTGTCCCTGGGCTGCCTCTCAGCAGCTCGGGAGCTCTGGGCATGGAATTAGGTTGACATGGCTTTTCCTCCCCGCTGGTGGGGCCCTGTGCTTTCCGCAGGTGCCCTGGGCAGGGCTGGCTGCAGGGAGCCGATGCATCCCGGAGTCAGCCTCAGCCACGGAGCCTGCAAAGTACACTGCACCCGTGGGAAGGACCGGAAGGACAGATCCTGGCACAGCAGCTTCCAACCTCTAGGCAGCAGATGCTCATTTTTACTACTTTTGATGTGACTACTTTTGGAGTCAAATATTTGGCAACAAATAATATCAGAATGCAATTTATCTGTAAGGCATGGTTAACCTCTGAGCCTGACTGGAAGCATGTCTGCAAGCCACCTTGGAGTGCATGGCAGAGAAAAGGATATATACACACGTTTCCAGCAACTCCTTCCAGGCTTTGTTTCAGTGCTGATGTCTGTTGGAATTTCTTGTGCTGCAGCCTGTGCCTGTTGTCTCTTCTACTTTCACTGTGGTCCTTTAAGGAGAGCCTGGTCCTGGCCCCTCTGCAACTACATATTAGGTAGGTGAAGAGAGAAACCAGATCCTTGGCACTTCACTATTTCACTTTTTTATCAAAGGGCTAAAAGAAAAATCAGCACAATTCATAGATAAAATTAGGTGACAATAGGTAGGAAAGTTGAAACTCAGTGATCTGAATCAGTATTTCATACATAGGAATCAATAAACCAGAGGCATTTAATCTAGTTAAATGCACTTTGCTTAAATTCCCACTGATGTGAGAAGCAGGAACTCAGAGGAAGGAGGAGCTGAAGAACACGGTTGATAATCAGCCATATGCCAGTTCCCAGCTTGCCACTGACATCTGAAAATGCTAATGTGACCTTGGTGTATAGTGGAAATGTTCAAATAGCATCATTGTATGTCTGACTTACATTGACTCAAGAGCTACCTAGCTGTAGTCATCACTTAATCCTAATGCAGAACTGGGGACAATTTTCTAGTTATGTTCAGGTATACTTTTCATTTGATCTCACACCTAGAAACATCATCCAAGAGCAGATGGAATGGAATATTAGCCTTTCTGGCAAGAGAAAGGGAGCTTCACCTTCTCATTCAGCCTCAGATGCCAGAGCTTAGTTACATATGCCCCCAGCCCTGCCAGCCTACTTGATACACATTAGTTCAAGCAGAGAGTATCCTTCCACTCACTTTCTCAAGAACCTAGCTGTCTTTCTTAACTCTTACTTAATTATTCAGCAGACAGTTTTGCTGCAGAATGTCAAGGGATGATCTGGGAGACAACTCCTCTGGATTCCTTTGAAAACCTGATTTGAACAATTATTTCTGAGAAGTTTCAGAATGGATTGCGGAGAGACAGCTTTGAAATAAGGAGTGTAACTCCTATACTTTTCAGGACATCTTCTTCTACATTTTCCTAAAGTATGCCACAAAACAAAACAGAGGTGTAACAGGAGTGTGTATGTCTTAATTAAACAGGCACACTATTTTTCTAGTGCCATGGTGGTTTTTTTGCTACTAGTGGCAGGTGCTAAAAGGAAGGCAGTGTAGGCCTGAGGCTGGAAAACATGTATCTCCAGGATCTGGAGGTCATTTTTACCCTACAAGACACTGAGTAAGATTTCACTAGTTCGATAGTGTCCTGGCTCTACCTAAAGCAAGAGGGATGCCCCTTCAAAACAGCCAACTGAACTGTATAGATTTAGGCCCCAAAGATTTTTGTGTCTTTTCTGCTCATTCCAATTTAGAAGATTAGGAATCTCCACTTTCAGCAGTGAAACATATCCCCATCAACACTTTCCTAACATGAATGTATGCCCTGTATTTTATTCTTACAACTTTACTACCTCGTATATAAAGACCACAGGCAGTTTCAGCATGGTTCTGAAGCACACCAAAGGCATCTTTCAATATTCTATGCTATGGTATGGACAGGTCAGGTCTCTGTGTACGTGCATTCAGTTTAACCTCTCACCATGCAGGCTGATGAAAAGAGGCCTGTGTCTGTGTAAGGGAGCTGTTGCCTTTGTGAGCTGGGCACTGAGGTCTATAGTGCTGCTAACTAGCTGGGCAAGATGAACCAGATTCCTGTTGCATTATCAAACTTGCATTGGGAACTTCCTCTTGAGAACAAGAGAACAAAAGCACATGAAGGTTTGTATCTGACCCAATGCACTTTTCTTTACCTTCACTTTTTATGTATCTTGTACCATAGCACCAGTTTCTTCTGATGTTTTCATTTGTAGTTTTTATGGAAATGTAACAACTGCTGCACATGTGCCACCTACAGAACTGACTAAGGATGCAGAAATAACCTGAAATGAAGGTTTAGATTGTTAATAACTTCATCACCTCTGTTCTGGAGCAAAACTCAGAGAAGTCAGTAGGTTTTTAATTCCTGTAAACATTTTTCCTCTTGAATCAAGCTGGTTACAGTCTTTCATATCTGTCAAACTTCTGTGGACGAAGTCCAGCAACTGATGGAAGTTGTCCTGATGGTAGAAGAGAAAGTGCCCTCCATTTTCTCCAACTTTCCTTTTCTGCAGGAAATTAAATCAAATAGTCATGCACACATATTCATTTCAAGTTTTGAGGAAGACAGAATGCTTGGCAGTTTCTTGCACTATTAGAGAAAGCGGATGTAGCCAAGAGAGAATCAGGAAATACAGCTAACAGAGTAAAATACAAAGAATACAAAAGGAGAAACCAGAGCTGAGAAATGCATGTGAGGAGTGAATTACAAATCAGTTAGTTACAAAAATTATTAGATAAATTAGTTTTTTTGCATGTGATTTCATTACGAGACAGAGAAGAGCTTTCATCTTCCCTATCTTATGATAGAAGTGGAATAAGACAATTGAATAAAAGCAGCAAAATACAAGCAAATAAAAGCAACATTTTCACATGAAGACAGCGGATTTCATTGTTACAGAATGTCATTGAGGCCAGGAATTTAAAAGGATGAAAGTAGTATGAAGGCTATAATGAACACAGTGAAATCTTGAAGGATATTTAACATTTAGGGGCTAAGCAGCTCTCCAGTGCAAAAAGATTACACTGTGAAAAACAGGTTATCCCAGTATTGATCTCTGTACGGTTTTATGCCTTGCCTTGTAGGCTTGTACCATCTGACTTGCATCTGCTTTTCTCTGAAGTTGGACCATCTGCCCTTAGGAAATTGCCTGGTCCCTCATCATCAGCCCTGAGTCACCATCTGATGAAGCTGATTTCATAGGCTTTTGTTGGCTTGATTAAAGATTTTCCTACCCCTATTCTTAGTAGTAGAAGATAAAAAGATCCTTTAAACCAAAGTTTAGGTTATTATTAGTTTTAGTTGTAATAATGCACATAAAGTGAGAGTCCTAGAAAGACTCCCAGAACACAACGGACACCAAGAAGAGGAAACATACACTAATACAAGTTTCTAATAAAATATGAAGTAATTACAATACATGAAGTATTTAAGTTAAACATTTTGCAATGAATTTTGTACTACTAAAGGTATGTTTCAGTTGTCTCTGAAACCTTGATCTTGCCTATCTCGTGCCTTGATAAATCAGCCCTTTGACCATGTTGAGATAGTTAGATCAATAAAGACTAAACAATCCAAATAATAATGTACTGAAAACCAGCTCTCCATTTAAACTCTCCTCACAGGACTACAGTGGGTGTAAATCAGAATTAGTGTTATTGTTTTCAGACTTCCCTGTGCCAGTGGTCCAGCTGAGAGCTAAAGAACTTAGGGAATTATGTGTGAGGGTTACTACAGGCTTGGTTAACCTTGCTTTGGGCAGTAGGTAAAGAACCAGAGCAGTCACTGAAAGTTTGCAGCAAGGCTTAAGTGATGCATGACTTACTCGAACTATTCATGTGCACTTGGATTATTTTTATCACAGTGTTGTGCTTCAGATTAGGAGTACAATAAGCAGCATGGGGAGGCTCTTCCTACCCTTCTGTGTTTAATTCTTTGGCATTTAATGATGTACCCTTTGCTCAACTCAGAGGATGCTGCAGTCAGGCATTGTTCCCCAAGGCCAGTTGCTCAGTGGTTTGTGAGGATTGCAGGTAGGTGCATTATGAGAAGACTTTGAAGTTACCTCATTTACAGCACAAGGAAGTGTCTGCAGAGCACAGTGGGAAGGTGACATGCCAGGGCATGGTATACTCACTAGTTCAAATCTGCCTTTGCCCAGCCCCAGATCACTTCAGTGGCACCTGGGCCCCATGCCCGCTGCCTGAATACTCATGGGTGTGGCTTAACAAATCATGTGTAAAAGAAAGTTATTTTCTTTTCTGCTCTAGAGGTTTACAGAACACCAAGTTACAGATAGCAGCAACCTCCTTGATATGATTTCCTTCAGATTCCAAAGGAGCTTTGTAATGGCATTAAGAAAGGCTGTGCTGGAAGCAAAATAAAAAGGGAACAAGGGAGAAAGGCTTTCTGTCAAACAGGAATGGGTAGAAGGGGAATAGTCAAATCTGGATGTGGCCATATTCAGCAAATCCAAAAGGCATCAGAATGCTTTGCTTGACCACTCAGTCATCCCTGACTTTTAAATGATGGACCTCTCCCTCCCATTCTTCTTTGCCACCAAGTCTGCTGCTGTCCTTGGCAGCATTTGAGACTGCAGAGAGGACAAAGAGACTACAGTTACATGCATGCTCTTCTGTGGTCTCTGTTTCTGAACCAATGAGATGGGCAAGATTCAGGAGCCCTAAGATTGGAATGTTGTGTTGAGATGTCTAGTTGTGTATGTTAAAGGGGTTTTTTTTAAGGGGTTAGACTATTCCAGGTTTTTTCTGTACCCCAAGTTTTCCTGTACCACAGTTTTGAGATTTGTACCCCAGTTTTAAACTCTGTACGCCAGTTCTAATATCCCCTGCAGTCGGGAGGGGTTTGTCTCCTCCCTGGANAAGGGGTTAGACTGTCCCAGGTTTTTTCTGTACCCCAAGTTTCCCCGTACCCCAGTTTTGAGATTTGTACCCCAGTTTGAAACTCTGTACCCCAGTTTTGAGATTTGTACCCCAGTTTGAAACTCTGTACGCCAGTTCTAAGATCCCCTGCAGTGGGGAGGGGTTTGCCTCCTCCCTGGAGCCCTGAAGGTGGGGAGGGGGTCCCTTCCCTACTGCTGAGGAGACCGCTGATGGAGATGCCTCCCCCCCCGCCCCCGCCTCACCATGACCGAAAAGAACCTAATAAAGATGACATCCCTAGACCACCCGAGCTAAATCGAGTTCCTACGGCTCCCATGAGGTTGGACTCCTGGTCATTTGCTACACGGCAGGCCCGAAACACACCTCCTCCCTGGCGGAGCAGCGGCATAGGCAAAATCCCTGGAACCTCTCAAGCCATACTCTCTGATTTCTAATAAAGGCTTACAGTGGAGTAAAAACACTCTCCTGCCATATTTATTTGTATCACCAACTCTTGCATTTAGGTGCATGCTGAAATCAAGGACCTCAAAAACAGGAATAGATTAATCTTGATTCAATACTGCCATCATGGATAGGTATGAACAAATGCTCCTCTCCTACTCAGCTGTCTGTGTATGTGCTGCATTCCTACTGGAGCCGCATCTACATTACATGGGGATCACTGTGCCCATGTGTGGTACAGCATGCATTCACATAGTGTTCAGATCTCCCACAACAGGGCATCTATTCTGCCAGCTGGGGACTGTTCTGGGCCTCTGCTGGACTTCTGACCCATATTTAGGAATTTTCTGTAGGGTAGCCTGGTAGTAACTGTGTTTGGCATAGAAAAAATACAGATATAAATATTTAATGTTATGCTTCACTCAGTATATTATGAATTTAAGAGAGTTAGATTTAGGCAAAGTGTAAAGAGGCACCATACAGTTGGGTTTTGCTGACAGCATCAACCTCTGAAGCACATAAATTACAAATTTGCAGGAAGCCTCCAAGGCCAGGGAGAGAAACCATTACAAAACTCCAACTGTGAAGAAAAAGTTGGAAAACCTGGAAAATTTTGTCCTGAGGTTCCCCATAGTGAGGTGCTGTCCTGGTACACCCATGGCTTTAGACAGACAAATACAATTTTGATAACAGTGTGGGTTCTGAGAGCAGATCTTCAGATCAGTTGTACTAATGTCTGCTGCAGGGGTGTAAAGCAATGCCTAACATCACATGTGGGCCTGTGCTAGAGGAAAGAACCTTATCTTGGCACCCAAATCCCATTTTCCATTTGCTATGCCATCCTTGTGTTTGTTCACATCCACTTTCAGTTTTGGGATTCTTAGCTGAAATGCAGATAGAAAAGCTGAAACAGTTACTTCTTGTGGCTAAGAAAATAACAGTTTATTTCATCTCTGAGTATTAGCCATGTACATTCAATTTCAAAAATTAATTCTATTGCTGTGAGACATAGGGTGGGTCATGACATAAACTGCTCATCCATTTTTTATATCAAGTAAGCTTGATACTGTATTTCAAAGTAATTGAGTCCTGTTATCCCATCCTTTGAGTAAGTTCTCTATGCCATACAACAGCAAAAATAATTGAACAAGCCTACAAACTTTAATAGGTTTTCTTTAAATTATTACTATTACCTCAAACATGACCTCCCCCCCAAAAAAAAGTCTAATTTTCTCAGTGTTTTCAAATGTCTTGTTCTTGTATTTGGGTAAAATGCCCCCAAAATTCAAAGAGAACAGTTTGAATAGATGGCTACCATAGGAACTGTGAGGTTATCCTCATGGTATAGTCAAATCAGCAGACAAAGATTGTCTCTGCTTGGGTGTCAGTTTTCAGGGCCATACGTCTTTAAACTGGATAGTGTCAGTTTAAGAGCCTTGGGAGGTTTTTTTCTCTAATTGGGTATGGCTGGAAACTCCCCCAAGCTGCAGAGTTTAAACAGCCCTGGGGAACCTGCCTGTGCTGGGTGGAGTTTGAGTTAAGGTTGGAAGGTAAGAATGTACTAATTCCTGTTTCTTAAAGTGTTTGCATGAGTATTTTTTAAGTGAAACAACTAAGTTTTTTAGGGCATCTGCTGGTAAAGTGTACATTCTCTGCTCTCCGTGTTCTGTCTGTGTCCCAGGTAGGTTACAAATGGCTTTGTAGTTATTTACCAGCTGGAAGCTGCAGGAGGGAAAATGCCAGGGAAAGGTGTATTTTAACCAGGAAATTAATTCTGTGGTGCAGTCCAGAGCTGACTAAGGCAGGCGTGAAACAATAGAGGGTCGAAGTGCAAGCCTTGAGCACTGTGTTATTTCTTCTAGGTTTGAGCAGGAAAGTTGGCCTGTGGGATATGCTGGACTCTGATCCCAGCTCCAGCCCTTCATGCTGAGTGCTCTGGTTTCTGGAAGATGATGTTCTCTTAAATTGTTCTTGCATCCCTGAGATGTATGCTCAGAGAAATTCTGGACAGGCATGTTACTAAGTCTCACAAGGCAGTAGGAAATAGGATAGAAATATGGATTTTAGGCAAAAACAGTAAAAAAAATTGTATCTAGTCAAACTTTGTATTGAGGCTTTTGCTAGATATCAGGGCAGTGTATGCAAGATGTGATTATTTATTTCCTTGCAACATAAATTCATGACGTGAACGAGTTCTTCAACAGTGTCTGGGTTAGTGCAGTAGTCCCCAAATGCCCTGACTAGTGATATATTTTGTTTATAGAAATCAGATATTACTTAATTAAAATTACAAGGTTTTCCATGTCTGTTCTCAGCAATCCCTGAACATTTGGCCATTTGTACCTCTTGCAAGAGTCAATTTTCTTCAGCAGGAGTAGTCAGACATAGCTTTTCAGGAGCAAGCAACACCAGCTCAGACCGTGGTCTACTTGTAAGCCTGGTGGTTTGTACTGCTGTTGTGCAATATATGTCAATATATGTTAGACCATTTCCTATCTTTTTTTTTTTTCTGTGTTGGAAGCTTATGGTAACTAAAACCCACTCAGAGCTGAGAGTTATTTTTAATTTTTAAAAAATCTTTTGGCAAATTTTAATTCTGCTTGTTGTTGCTCTTCTCATATAATTTAGTGCCACATAGAATCTTATGTTCATGTGAAATGATAAAATGATACCTGAGGCTTCTTACTCCTTCTACTCTTCTTCTGCAAACAAAAGATAATGTTTCCAGAAGGATTGAGGTTCATTTACTTGATACTTCAGCCGTTGGCTTTTTTAGTTAAAGTCTTATTTACTGTCAGTTCTGTGCATCACAAGTTGGGGTAATGTGTGTTGAAATGATACAGATGCAACGAAGCTGAAAAGTATGATAATGAAAGAAGCACTAGCTAGTTGTTGTGAACTATGTTGATAAGCTGCCCTGCAGTGAAAAGTAGTCACACAAGGTGCAGAAACTAATAAAACACAGTCCCTAGAGCCAAACATCGTGATTAGGAACGCCTATTCACACTTGAAAATGGAACATACTTTTTTCCATAATGTGTATTTGGATTATATTTATTAAATTACCCCAACTATCCCTATTTATTGTAGTAACATGACTTGGTTCTTACTGGAATTGCTCAAGGGAGAACTCTAAATCTTGTTTTTTAAAGTCAGGTTTTGGCAAAATATGTTCCAAATGTAAGTTAAGTACACCTACCAAGACTTGAAGAAAACATACCACTGATTCAAATAAGAAGTGTCACATGGATGAAAGGTGTGACAGATGTAATGTTGCAGCTTTGGCTTTAACTCTGGGAAAACTGGAGTCATCTGGAAATTTTTGAGTGAGGGCACTCTGAGCCGTTAGGATATGATTAGGAGGTCTATTTCGAAGGCTTTTTTCCTTCTGATCATCAGTGTATGATACAAGAATCTTTGTGAAGGGGAATGCTATTCATGTTCTTTTAGTAAGTAGGGTGTGAAGCACAGAGCAATGAAGGTCTGGATGTGGAAATGCTCACAGATGAGCCCTGCCAGTCCAGCTGGCTGTCCCTGAGTACGAACTAGCTGGGTGCAAACTCGCTGTCTCTGCCGCACACTCTGGGAGAGGCACGGTCACAGCACAGCATCAACAGCCTCCATGTGCCAGTCCCTGGGCACGCAGGTCTCCCAAGCCCCAGGGGATGCTTCTGAGGGCACATGAAGCCAATGCACCTAGGTGTACACAGGGACACCTCAAGGCTGCCATAAGCAGCAAGGAAATGGGCTGTAGCCATGCAGGATGGTCAAGGAAGTTTGTTCTGTTTCATGGAATAAAGGGAACATCAACAATTCATTCACCCCTGTTTGAGGAAAGAAATGGTCTTATTATGAAGCAAAATGTATATATGGCAAACAAAGCTGGACAAATTTCAGCCTATTGGTAAAACATGTTTTCCTTTCTTTCTTTTCAGTCTTTTCAATGATGATGACAATGAGGCTGGGTAATTTCCCTGAGGATGTGACAGGATTTTCAATGGCTTTGTATGATTGTCTTCATAGGCAGCAGTGTTCCCCCTGTAGCTAGGGACTCATACTGCTTGTTAAAACATGTCTGTGTTTGCTTGAAGTCATAAGAAACCTCCCTGGTAGCACTGAGGAAGGCTTTACAAATTCACACATCTTTCCTTTCCTAGCACTGTCACTGGTCTCTCTCATTTTG
Source organism: Alaudala cheleensis (assembly GCA_013398995.1). Lineage (NCBI taxonomy): Eukaryota > Metazoa > Chordata > Aves > Passeriformes > Alaudidae > Alaudala > Alaudala cheleensis. Next base: position 10,047 of record VWYE01001367.1, on the reverse strand, counting down.
TGTTTTGAACCAAACGAAGTTTAAACTTCAACAGGCATAGTGGGAATAAAAGGTGCTATGTCCCCTCAAAATAATGGTGCTTACACCAGTTTCATGAGATACTGTTTTTTGCTTACTATCTTCCAGGGAACCAGGAGCTCAAGAAGATGTCGGGGAAGCCCAGGCTTACCTACCTGAATGGCAGGGGCCGGATGGAGTCCATTCGATGGCTGTTGGCAGCAGCTGGTGTGGAGGTTGGCTGACATTTTCAGTGGAGTGTTACAGGCTGGTGATCTAAACTTTCCTCAGTGAGGGACAATTTAATGTGCATGTGGCAGATAAAAGCTGCATGAAGGTGGCTAAATTCATTTGTTCAGGGGCACTGCATGTTTGTAACTACTTTGTTCTGTGGTTGATACTTGGGATGCAAACTCAGTGGCATTTAGAGTTTATTAGGAGTAGTAGCAATCTCCTGAGGTGATTAATCATAAGGGGACAAAATGGGGGTTTATTTAAAGGGCCTTTATTAATTGTAAGTTATCTAGCTGTGCTAAACCACCTTAACTCAGTCCTATTCAGTTTGCAGTTACAGTGTGTGTAAGCTGGGGTGGGCCAAGAAATACTTGGTGTACCTCGTGCTTCTCTTGGCAGTGGCTCCAACCTGTCTTGCTTCTGCAGATGCCTGCACTCTGTTTCTACTTGGTCTTGGGTTATTTCTGAATCGGTGCTCTGATGCAGAAGTTTCCACGCCCTCCTTCTGCTCCCTATCAGCTGTCAGGGTGCGAGGGGGATCCTCAGGACATCTGCACCTAAACAGTACAGTTGAAGATCTGGCCTGTTACCTTTTGCTTGACTCAGTAATTCTGGGCATGGTTATGTGCTATCACTTAACAGAAGAAAAATGTTCAAATACAGCAGTGTGACACTATTCTCACTCCTTTTTTAGTTTGAAGAGGTTTATCTGGAAACAAAAGAGCAGTATGAGAAGTTAATCAAAGGTAAGAATCCTGACACCTGAGGCTTAGTCCTTCAAAATAATTGACCAGCCTTGCTAAATTTATGGTTTGAAAATAGTTTGTTTAAACCAGTGGAAACTTCTGGGTGTACACCTTGAATAGTGAAATACTAGTTTTGAGTAACCTGTTATTTCCAGTGCCAAGTAAATGCTATAAGCTGAAAGCCAGAGCTTCTGGGATTGTGTTTATTGTAGTACATTAAACAGCAAACACTTCTACTTAATACAACTCACCTATGCTGTTGAATTGTTAGCATGGTACCTGGCACATTTTTGGTCCACAGCAAATAGAACTCCCTGGACCTGAGATGTGAAGCTCCCCCCAGTTAAAAAGCATGGAGCCAGCAGGGACACCTGTGGAAAGCCTGGCATGGTCAAAGCAGCATGCCACAGAGGCTTCATGCCAGCCTTGGGAGCAAGACCAGTTTTTCCCACACACCAGTGCAGACCCTTAGCCACTGCCCTTGATATCTGGTCAGAAGAAATCCAGCAGTGAACTCCTCCTCACTCACCCTGGAAGGAGAAGACCTTCCTGCCAGAGTGGGGAAGGAGTTGGGACAGTGAGGAGCAGTAGAGAGTGCATATACCCCACAGTTTACCTGTTACCCAAGACATGTGAGAGAAACCTCAGAGCAGGCTGAGCTTGCCAAGCCATACAAGGAAACTTAGAAGAGGTCTTTTCTGCATTGTGGCTGAGCTCAGAAAGAAAAGGCTGTGTCTAAAGAAATTCTGTCAGGGAAAATTAAAATGAACAAAAATAAGATAGAAGTGTTATTAAGCAGATCAGAATTAAATTTGCAGTTGTGTTTGGCTGAGACTCTTAAAATGTGGGAGGACAGTGCAGTGTACACAAACCAATTATAGCTCTAAATCTAAGAGCACAGGTGCTGAAAACCTAAATCTGTATATCCTTCTCAAGGACAGGTTATCTAGAAAGAGTGATACTGTAGAATACTGTAACCAGGATTGTATCTGAGCTTACTGATATCCAGAGAAGAATTAAATGGTGGTGAAAAGGACAGGGAAGTTTTATAAAGAAGACCAAGCATTTTGTGTCTATATATTGGGCTTAAGATGGTGAGAACACAAAGAAAAAAGGTGTGGTTTAATAGAATGGGTTGAAGAAATATGAATAAATTAGTCATCCTGATAAAGGGACCTCTGGGATGTTGCCAGTTGTGCAGGGCAGGACTCAACAGGAGTAACTCCACATTGCTTCTCCCTTAAACTCCTTTTCTCTCCCTACCAATATGATTTTTGACAGTTTCCTGTGTTTAGACTCTACCACATCGTTGGACAGGCTCAGGCATGACTTTGGCTGTGCCAGCTGACAATCCTCCAGGCAATGCCCCAGCAGTGTCAGGATGATGCCTGGGCCAGGGGCTGTTCCCTACAGGCAGCCTGCAGACAGACAGCTCTTTCAGAGGCAAAGAGTTAAATAGCTTTGGCTAGGGCAGACCTGTACCTGTTGGCCTGAGGGATGACTAACCTGGCATAATCTGTGCAGCCAAAGGGTGCCCAAGTGGTACCTGGTATCAGTGAGCTCTGCTGGTGGTTATAAATAGGTGATTGGTTTTTAATGTGTGCTCCACACACCACCTTTGGACAGCACAATCCAATCCCTGGAATTACTGGTAAACTCCTTTTAATCCTTTATATGTATTCTGTGGTTCTTCCTGCAAAACAAAGGAGGGGAGGCAGTCTATGACTGGTTTTAAGAGAGTCTCTTCTGTAGATAAGAAACAAATGGTGTATTCAGTTCAGTCATATTTACTGCATTGCTTTTTGTCAAGGGCCAGAAAGACAAATTTTATTTTTCACTTCACCTCTTTCTGCTGAAAAATATCCTTCCAGATCTATTACTTTTCCCATTCTATTGTTTCTGCTAGATAGATACCAAGTAATGTTTCTGCCTTAAGATGCAGAGGTGTGTTCTGGAAAGACAAGAACACCCATGATCTTTCTGTGAATGTTGACAAGAAGCAAATATAAGCTATTTGTTGCTGCAGAGAGAACTACTCTTTATTATTAATTTACAGTTAAAATGAGCGAAGAATACTAATTCTAGCCTAGCAAGGTATTTTAATAGCTGTATTTTAACAGCTCTGGAGAAAAAGGCAAGCAGATGTTCCTGTTAAAATGAACCTTCATATCTGAAAGGAGGATTCACTAAACTGAGCAATTAACAAAAATCATTAACTTTGAGCAATGCAAGTGACAGCTTCCTATTTGGATTTGGAGTTCTGCTGTGATTATAAACAGGGCAGGATTGTTCTCTGGATGCCCTTAGTGTGTAAATGCAGGAGGGAGTGTCTCCAAAAACAGTGAATTAGTCCAGCAGAAAGCTGGCCTAGAGTAGACTGACTCTGCAATGCTAAATCTCTATGTGTACTTAGCTTTCAGAGCTGCCTCCCTGAAAGCTCAGACAATGCTCCCACCAGCACCAGCAGAAAATGGGACTACAAAAATGTTTCTAAATAGGCCTAAATTGCTGTAGAATGGCAGTGAGGCTACGCCTGTAAAATCTGTGGGGACACTCAAACTCTGGTCCTGGAGTGACTGTGGGACTCATTCCAACACCAACAGCTGTCACAGGCTCTGCCTCCAGCTCTGTAGTTTCAGCATGTTTAAAGTGGCCTGACCCCTTCCTGTGTTCCAGCAGCTTGGTCTTGCTGCAGTAGTACTCATGTGTGTCCCTGACAGGGAATTGATCTGCCTTCAAAAGAATTGGATTTTTTTTTTTTTAAGTTCAGATTTACCACATATCTTTATTCTCCTCCTATTCCTTGGGTTGGAAGGGCTGGTTCAGGCTTTTCCTGCCAGCATGAGGCAGGCTCTAGAAGTGCAGAGGTACAGGCAGGGCCAGCTCCTGCCAGCCAGTGAAGCTCTGGCAATGCTGTCAAGCCCAGGGCCCAGCTGTGCTGTAGTGACCTCACTACAGGAGTGTGGTGCAGGCTCTTACATCTTCCCCACAATGTTAGTGGAATGCTGTGAGTTTTACTGTTAGAGCAAGACTTTGAGTGGCCTCCTACACTGCAAGAGAAACGTGCTCAGCGCCTCGCTCTCCTGTACACCTGGCAGTCTAGGAGGAACTAACAGGCTTTCCTTCCCTCTCCACCCCAGATGGATTCCTGCTCTTCCAGCAAGTGCCCCTGGTTGAGATTGATGGGATGAAGAGCTGGTGCAGACCAGAGCCATCATGAGCTACATAGCAGGGAAATACAATCTCCATGGGAAGGACTTGAAGGAGAGAGCCCTGTAGGTAACACCTCCTATCACTAAAGGTGGAGTCTGTTACTTGATAGCTACATTATATAAACCAAATTCAATCCTGTAAATCTGGTATAAAGGTATCAAAAACGCTAACAATAAGATTTAACCACTGCTTCTGAAATCTCATAACAGAATCGGGCTTTTATTCTTTTTGAAAAGTATTCAGGTTTTGTTCATGCTTGCTTTTGGCTGTGAAAATTGGCACCATGTTGGTGGTATAAAATTCCTGTAACTTGCCTTAGTTAATTGGAAAACAGTTGAAATAACTTCTGTGCTTTTTTTCTGCCATCTTCCCCTGACCAATAGGATTGACATGTATGTGGAGGGAATATCCGATCTGATGCAAATGATTTTGATGTTTCCTTTCTCTCCACCTGATGCAAAGGAGAAAAATCTCGAGTCAATAAAGGAGAGGGCAATTAACAGGTACTTTCCAGTTTTTGAAAAGGTAAGTGACAGCAAGTATGTGTCTGTTAAACTTGTGATTATCCAAACAGTTTCTGCAAAATAAGAATGTGTTTGTAGTGTAGGCCAGTTCCCAATCCTCAGCTTTTTTGGCTATCTCAAAGAAGGTGAAATACAGCAGCACATTTTCCTCTCTTTGTTAGCTTGTGTTGTCAGGGCTGTGGTATTTGAACATCTGCAGAGCAATATGTTCTGAAAGACGTTTCAATAAAGCGAAAGCAAATGCATGTGATTTATTTTTCTTGAAGGAACAGTTCTATATTAATATTTGTTTAAAGCCCATCTCTCCATCATACTTAATTTCATTTGGAAAAGTTTCACTGGAGGAATGCAAAAATCCCTTGCACACAAATCAGGTAGAGAGATTAGGAGTACTTTAGTAAAACAACAGTCACAGATTTATTAAAAAACAAACCCAACCCGTATGATTCATGCACCTGGCCATATTTCCCACGTTTGTAATATTTATTACAAAAGTTTTATTGGAAAACAATAATAAAGGCTGAACATCACACAAGTTCTTAGCACTAAAATAAACTGTTCCCACGGGCAGGGTTTTTCTTTACTTAGCTGTTGCAATTCTGCATTTTGAAGTTTGCTTCCTGATATCAGCATTGGACATCACTTCACATGAAACATCTAAATGAGAGTTCTATGAATTCCTTAAATTGCTTGTTGCTTCCTCCTTTATCCCTGTTTCTAATTCTAGTACTGTTACTAGTCTACTTAAGCATGTGGTTTTGTTTCTATTCCTGGTGCCCATCATCATTCATTATTACTGAGTGACCGAAGTTTGTAGTCTGTGTACTAGAACATGAACAAAACTTCATCTTTTCCCAGCAATAATGAAATTATTTAGGATCAGCTTCAGCTGACAAGTCCACCCTGAAATTTCAGATAAAATTGCTGCTCAGCTTTGCAGCTGTGCTGTGAGGCTTAGCTGCCAAGGATGCCCCATATGTCCCACTCTCATCTGTGGCCCATGTTTTCTTGTCTTCTCCAGGTTTTGAAACAACATGGCCAAGACTTTCTTGTGGGCAACAAATTCAGCTGGGCAGATGTTCAGCTAATAGAAGCCATTTTAGCAGTGGAGGAGAAAGTTCCTGCTGTGCTCTCAGGGTTTCCTCAGTTGCAGGTAATTTAATTACTGAGCAAGCTGTATTCAAGAGCTGGAGGTCATTCCTGAAGTAATCATCTCCCCAGGCTGGGTCAACCACATTTTTGTGGCTGGAATGTCTCTTTTGTTCTGTTTTTTAATTTTTCATAATTTTTTTTAGGTGTTTAAAACCAAAATGAGCAATATGCCTACAATTAAGAAGTTCCTGCAGCCTGGCAGCCCAAGGAAACCCCCACCAGATGCCCATTATGTAGAAACTGTGTTGAAGGTTTTTAAGAAATGAAAGCCTTGCCACTTTTGGTGAGACCCAGAATGCTGGGAGAACGAGGGAAAGCAACTCTAAACCAAAGGAAAAGGAAGCTCAGCAAATTAGTATTGTTTTAGTTAAAACCAGTGCTAGAGAAACAAAGCAACCCATACCACAAATAAAGTGTTCTATTACACTGGCACTGTGACAACAGCTTTGTCTTTATTGATACTGAATGCTTGGCAAAACATAAAAACAAAGGAGTATGGAGGCAAAGAACTGTTTGTAGGGTAGGGAATTTATTAACTTGGAAAAAGCATGATGCAGTATTAGTATTGTCAGAATGTAACTTAATGGAGAAGGTATTTTCTACATGAAAAGAAGCTCAGAGTGAGAGCTGCAGAAGAGAAGAAAGAGAAGACTTGAAGCACCACATACCCTTTAAAGAAGTAGACTTGTTTCAAATTTTGATTGTTAAATTTAAAGCTTGTGGGTGAATTGAATTTTTCAAGTCTCTCAGCAAAGTTTTGCAAAACTGATTATTTTTCTCTATAAGTCAGGTATTTCAAACCTTGTGTATGATCATACCAGCTACTCACAAGCTGGTTACAAATACATTACCTCTTGAGAGCAAAGTGTTGTGAAAGAAATGTGCAGTCTATTTTGCAGGCTCTGGCAAGGCAGAATCTACACATTTTGGACAGAACACAGAGCAACAGATCCTCAGGTTCCACTGAATTTCAAATAAAACTGTTTACAGCAGACAATAACAGCCTTGTGAAGTGGCCTGATGCAACAGAGAAGTAGCTGCTTAGAAGGAAACTGTGTTCCAACAACTGTCAGTAGCCAGATCTGGTGCTTAATAGTCTGACATGAGTGAACAAAAAAAGAAATTAGAAAAAAATACGGGGAAATGAATCTGAGGGAGAAAACAGAAGAACACCATTTCCCAAAATAGCTCGAAGTGACATTTCTGAAAGTCAAGTTAGGAAACATACTATATTGGACTTAGTTGCATAAAATCTCAATTTATACTTGTGACAGGACAAGAAATGTCAGTGTTGGGATAAATCACCCTCTGAAGTGTTGTACTCCTCTCCCCTGCCTCTAAGGGAAGGCTGAAGGGACTGGCTTGATCCAAATGTTTAACTACCTCAGTTGAGACAGAATAATTTTGAGTAGTTCCATGTGACTAGAAGAGAATGCTGAGGGATTCCTCCTGAATTTGGACCCACTGGAAGGAGACTAGACAGCTAAGCCAGATGCAGCTGTCTGCAGAGTCAGGTGAGATGAGTTTTCCCAAGTTGTCTACACTATCATTAACTTCCAGGCTTGAACTCCTGTTTTCCTACCAGGTGGTCACTAGACCTGGGATGTCTCCTAGAGTTTATCAGGGGCAGGCTTACAAATGGTAAATCCAGACAAGCTCCCTAAGAGGGAGCTTGGGTTTGTGAATCCACCTGCTGCAGCTTGGTGCACGTCTCTGCATGGAGAGCTGCAATCTCCTGCATTATCCTAGGTTCTGTCTGGCTCATGTCATAGGCCAAATGTGTCCAAGAATGTGGGAAATGCTGTTTCCAGCAGTTCCAGAGGCTGGACAAAAGACCTTCCCAAAATGTAAGGAGGGGGCAGAGGGATATAGAGTCCTAACCAGAAAGGGGAGCTACAAGATGTGCTCTCAGTTAGGGGTTCTCTTTTGTGAAGCTTGGCTCCCTTTATGTGCCATATGGAATACAGAGTGTTCCACCTGGGGACTAGGCACCTCCTAAAAGACAGTACACTGCAGTGGTGACTCTTTTGATGTCCTTCTGTGTTTCTAGCTCTAAATAAATTATTAAGCTTATTTTATTGTCAAGTGTGGAACACATTGATGTAACAGGTAACAACACTGAGGACTGATAGGATGAGGATATTTTCAGCTCCCAAGCAAGGATGTATGCATACAGGAAGGACATGAAGGAGACAGCCTGCTGTACTGTAACTGCAGGTGATGGCTACAGCAGTATTAACTGTAGTAATGCAGCTTTAAACCAAGCAGGTATTTTCCACATAAGGAAAAAGGATTTCAGTTTTACCATTGTCTTGGTTTGAAAGACAGGTATATGCTAGGGGAAGACTGGTTCTCCCCTTGCAATGGAGACTGCACACCCCCTCCCACCAGATTATTATAAATTTGAAATTAAAGGGCTCTCAGGCAAAGATGTGGGAATGGGAATAACAGGTTTTTTACTAATATATATATATCTAACAAAACAAGCAAACAAAACAAACAAACAACTACAGCATTAACAATAAGACAGAAACCAAGAACCTCGAGGGACCACAAATCCCAGGGCAGTCTGATCTCTGGCTCTGAGACACCAAGCTGTAGCCGTGGAAGATCCTGGGCTGGTGATGAGGTGGATGGGCAGTTCTGCAGTAGTGGCTGGAGCAGTAGCGATGTCCTGGCTGAGCAAAAGGGTGTGAGGTCAGTGTAGGCAAAAGCTGCAGAAGCCACGCGGGGACAGGGTCGGGCCCTCTCCAGCAGGGCAGGAGGAGAGCTCAGAAATCCCCGGGCACACGAGCAGATGGCGGTGGGTCTTCCCAGGAGCGGAGACGATGGTGACAGTGAAACTCCTCTCGAAACAAGCCAACCGCCTCCTTGTCCTCTCTCCTCGAGTGCCAAGGGGAAAAGTGCCCAGCCCCAGCCCCCCTGTCCCTTCGGTCTTTCCTTCCCTGGTTTCTTTTGTCTTTGTTAAGTACTGACGATTACCCAGTTGATCAACTAGTCGTCAGTGTCGCGGGAAAAAATTCCAAGGGCAAAACAAAACAAAACAAGAAAAACTAAATCCAACCCCCAACAACCATACAACATAAAATGAAAAGCCCTAGAAGTTTCTTTGCTCTCCTGGCAGCCATTGGCTTAATGCCAAGACAGAAATATGGATAGGTCTATTTACCTGTCTTTCAGATATTTAGCCATTCTCTATTGGGCAGTTTGCCAAAAAACCCACCTAAATAATTCTGTATTTAAGGCAGAGAACAAAGCTTCTCAGGGCTCCTTGGGCTGTCTTAGCAAGGTACAATGTTTCCATGTACCTGTGCTTGGTTTCTATTTTGTTCTTTTACTGTTTATTATTTTATAAGTTGATTAAACCTTTTGCTTTACAAAACATACCCAAGGAACCTTTTCACAAATTATTTTTATGCCATTTCTGTGAGGCGCTGGCACCCTCAGAGACTTGATACACCTCCATGTAGCTTATTCCATTCTGGCCACATGCTAGGCTGGATCAATTAACCACCTCTAATAGACAGGCAGGAAGCTGCATGGGAATGTATGATGTATTCACTTTTTGAAATCAATACAATTGACAAAAAAAAAAGCAGGAGTGCAGAGTGCAGTTTGCCTTCAGATGCTGCACTTCATTCACTGTCTCTCACAGTTGTCTTTGGTGTGTGTTTTCACTGAGTCAAATCCAGGGACACATTTTTCACAGAAAAAGAAAAAAGAAACCAACCCACATGTCCAAAGATGATCCAACAGAAGTGTCCTGCAGGAATATACCTTAAGCAAGGCATAGAAGCTTGTGACAGATTCGAGCTGAAATAGTTGACGTGATTTATGGAATGTGGCAATGTGTTAACAGCAAAAAAACCCCAGAAAATATTACAATGAAAGTGTGATTGCCATAGCTGTGTTCTTCTAAACTGAGTGAGCTTTTCAGCTGTTATTTTTAACTAGCATGGTACCAAGCAATGAAAATAGGAGGCGTATTACCATTTTGTGCTGGCGCATGTTTCCAGTGTCATGACCTCTCATCTATCTTAGATTTGTACATAGTCAGCATTAGTCAGGCATTTATTTCCTGTAGGTGAGAAGTAACTGAACAGAGCTAATTGGTTTTGTTTGCTTAAGAGAGGGAAGTTTCCCTTTAGCACGGAAGTATTTGGAGTACTCGGTGTAGGAGG
>VWYE01001365.1:99607-122129 GCA_013398995.1 Alaudala cheleensis | reverse complement strand
ATGCTCTGAATTACAAGTTCTTGCTCCAAATTACTATTTATTCATCCACTGCAACATGATTTCCTTATATTTTCATTATTTCTTTGTACTGCTAATACAAACTGTATTTGCCACTTACCTACTAATAATTAATGAAAACATGAGGCAAACCTTTACACTCCAGGTCTAAGTTTCTGATTCCTTTTTGTTTGTTTGTTTGTTTTTTTCTGAAATATCCATAACACCCTGGAAACCTTAAGGTACAGACTCAACTACTGTTTCTTGGGATTTCTAGGTGTTAATAATTTATTAATTAAATAAATATAAATAATAATGTATTATTGCTCTTCATAATAAAGAGTCACAGAAGAGCAGGTGTTAAAATGCAGTTTTCTACCGTACAGAATCATAGAATCGTGAGTATGTGTTTTATTATTTGTAGACAGAAATGAAAAGGTGGCTCCCAAAACCATTTATTCTTAAGGTTTTAAAACAGTGGCAACTGTGACAGCTGCCACAGAACCCCTGATTTCTGCTGGCAAAGGCAAGGTTAAAAATTCAGCTGCAGATGTCACATGTGGAAATTCTGAGCACCAGATGTGATTTGTTTAAAGAAGGCAGGAGGAACACAAACCTCCCAATCAATGACCACTGGCAGGTGTCGTTCTGAGCCACATGACCAAAAATTGAAATCCAGGGATCTGACTTTCTTTCCCATGAACCCCAAAGTGCACTTGAATGAGGTCACAGATCCTCTCAATGTCTCTGCAGGTTCCTCCCCTGCTCCCAGCTCAACCCCAGCCCAGACTGAGACAACTCCTGCTCCCAGCTCAACCCCAGCCCAGACTGAGACAACTCCTGCTCCAGAGACCACGGTAACCCTCAAGGAAGGTGAGGCACACTCGGGGGCTGGAATCCACTCCCAAAGCACAAGACAAATCTCGTGCTTCATTCTCCCTTACAATGGCTCCTCTGCACCTTTCCAAATGCCCATTGCACCTCTGGGAGTGAAACAATGCAGCCAGGAACAGCACAAAGACCGACTGCTTTTGCTAATAAATATTGAATGAGGTGAAAGTAATTTATTGTAATCAAAAATAAAAGGCTGTACAAAGACTCATTGTCCCACAAAGCCTAAATCTATTTATCTTCATCAAGACTTTGATTCACGTGTTCACTCCTAATTGTTGCCAAATTCTCTCTGCTTTGTATTTCCTCCCCTGGCCCCAGATGTGTCTTCTGCACCAGCCACAACCAGAGAGGAAATTGCCACATCAACTCCTGAAATCCCTGAAACCACACTTGATGAAGGTAAGAACAGCCATTTTATATTTGCTTTTTAAAACAAACACTCTATTAATTGTGGGTTTTCAGCTAAATTAAGATGTGACCATGTAAATCTGTAAATACTCATAGTGGATGATATAGCTGTCCTTATTTCCTCTTTTGTGAAGGAACAATCCCCTTCCAACATCTTCACTTGAAAAATATCAGCCTGTCAGCACACGGCAGGGACACATTCCCTTACTGATGGATACCTCAGAGTTGTAGCTATAAAGAATAAACTTACAAATTTGCAAAGAAAAACTGCCCAGGTCATTGTAATAGTCTGTGTGTCCAAAATTCACAAAAAGCTCTGGAAACGTGAAGGACCACAGACAAGCATTTGCACCCATTTCCCTCAGCTGGGGGATGAGCCTCTCCAGTTATTCAGCAGACTGATAATCATGGGATGGTTTGGGTTGGAAGGGGCCCTAAAGATCACCTGGATCCAACCCTCTCCCATGGGCATGGGCACCACCCACTAGATCAGGCTTTTTTTATTAAACCTGAGATCTAAATCAAGTCACAAGCTCTTGAAATCACTCTTAAGCTTTTAATTGCATTGTAGCCATTTAATTTTCACCCTTTCAGCCTCCCCTAGCACAGCTGCCCCCCTCCCTCCCACCACAGAGGAAAGCAGGACATCAGAAATCCCGACCACACCACAAACAGGTAAAGGGCATTTGCACAGCATTTGTCAGAAAAACGTGGTTTTCTGAGGAGGGGACCACAGTGGAGAAGCCAAAATGTGCTGCAAAATCAGCACCTCTCAGTGCAGCTCGTGTTTGTCTGGGAGTTTGACCACCCTGCCATTGACCTGCTGCCACCAGCCAGGTGGGAGCTGTGGGTGCTGCGGGCAGGGCTGGGTGGGGCACACTTTGAATCCACACCATGGAATCTGAAGGCATTTAAATTCATCAGGAGCTGGTTTCAGCCTTCCTTGAGTGCTNTGTCAGAAAAACGTGGTTTTCTGAGGAGGGGACCACAGTGGAGAAGCCAAAATGTGCTGCAAAATCAGCACCTCTCAGTGCAGCTCGTGTTTGTCTGGGAGTTTGACCACCCTGCCATTGACCTGCTGCCACCAGCCAGGTGGGAGCTGTGGGTGCTGCGGGCAGGGCTGGGTGGGGCACACTTTGAATCCACACCATGGAATCTGAAGGCATTTAAATTCATCAGGAGCTGGTTTCAGCCTTCCCTGAGTGCTCTTTCCTTCTTGTTTCTTCCTTTTCCTCACAGACACTGAAAATACTTCAGAATCAGACTGGTTACCTGCTGAATTTGTAGATGTGACAACCTCACCTGCAGAAATCCTTTCCACACTGCCTGAAGGTAAGACACAGACACAATGCCATAAAATCTAATAACAGTGCTTGAGTTTGTTCCAAATAGATTACATTGGTAGGAATAAAGTAAATAAATAAACCCCAGGATCAGTCAATTGCTAGCTCATTGTGTCAGTGAGGAAAAGTCCAGCTTATATTCAATATTAAGGCATTTAAATTCAACCTGAGTATTTTTACTCAAGTGGTCAAGTTTTAGAGGCTACAATCCAAGTCTCTTTTCCTTTAAGGCCATAAATCAAAAGCATATCCATTTCCTATCCCTGACTGATGTTTTTCTCCAGTAATGTGTTTTCTCAACACTTTCCTAGTCCCTTCAAAACCCTCATATTCCTGCTTTGCATCCACTTCAGTGCATGAAGAGCCTGAGGCAGTAACTACACCAGGAATCCTGAGCACAGCTTACACGGGCAGAGTCTGAGTTGCAAACTCAATTTGGAACCTAAATGAGCTAAGGGACAGCCAAACTATACAAAAATCATGCAAAGAAATTGAATAAGGAGGACTACAGTCATTCTGCTTCATTCCCCAGTAGCTAAGAATCTTAAAAATCCAGCTACTAAATATTTATTTATTGTGGAGTTATGTGGTGATAAAGATTCACACTTTTCTAGCAACATGACAAATCCAAACAATTTAATCAAAATTTAATTCTAGTTCCTGTTCACGTTGGGCAATATTGTTCATTGCTCCTCCTGTTTTGGTTTTTTTTTCCCCTCAGTTATAGCAGATTATTCTGTCACAGAAGCAGAGCATTTGAGCCCTTCTGCCCCAGCCACAAACAGCTCTGAGCCATCAACAACTCCAGCACCACTGTCCACAGTGAGGGAAGGTAAGAAAGGGCCAGGGACAGCTGAAGGTGCTGCAGTGTGTGTGTGCCCACATCCCACCTCTTCCCAGGCAGGGGAAACTCTTACCCTGGCATCTATTTTGTAGTACACTTTGCAACCTTGTAATGAATGAGCTGCTTTAATGAATTTATGCAATAATTTTTAGGTATTAAAAAAAAATATATGTTCAAACTAGAATTTCACCAGAGAGTGAAGAAATATCAGTTGCTCTTTGTCTGCCTTTTTCCTGGCAGTCATTTTGCTTTCAAAAGGACAGAAACACAAATTTTTCCTTCTTGGGAGACTCTTGTACAGAGCTTTGATCAGATTTTGCTGCTTCCTTTCTTTGTTCAGACAATTTCACCTTACTTACAGACACTGAGTGTAAAAGGGATGCTGTTCAGTGGTTAAAGGGGAAAAAAAGCTCCTTTTCAGCTCTACCAACTTTATTACTTAAATTTGTACATAATGGAGGTAAACTGTGTTAAAGTCTCAGGAAAATTCAGTGCTCTCTGGTTCCTTTGATTATATCCTACACTTAACAAGGAATTTTCTTTGAAGACAAGCAGATATTGATTATTTTCTTTTATTGATTTGCTGAAAGTGGAAAGTGGCTGCTCAGCTGTCTGTAGGCACCCCACAAGAAGACATTAAAGATTCTTGAGACTATTGCCTAATCAGACCTTTATTTGCCGAAAAACTCCCCTTAAAAATTTTAGATTGTTGATCATATTTCAGGTCAATGTAATAATTAATTTATTTAAAAACTTTTATGGGAAAGGTGCCAAAAAACCCTTTCAATAGCACCTGAATAACAACAAATAGCCCTAAACTTCCTATTTAACACCTTTTACTGTCCCTGATGAATACTCAGCAGCCAGATCAACAGGTTAATTAGCATTTCTCCTAATTATCTCACATTTGGCAGTCTTATTTAGAACTAAATCTTGGGGAACTCTTTTGCTGACAGTTCTTCACAGCCAGAAGTAAATTCTTGGAACGGTGCTGGGGTGGAAGGAGCTTTGATCAGGGCCAGCAAAAAGGGAATTGAGGACAAGGAGTCCCAGGAAACACAGCCCTCAGCTGGGATGGATGTGCATTAGCTGGTCACAAACATTTTGCTGCCAGGGGACAGCAAAAGATCCCAAAATGAAAACCTCCCAACTCTCAGGGGCTGAGGCAGGTGTGTGCACCTGGTGCAGTTTATGATGGCCACAAACCAGGAGGGACCCAAATTCTGTTGTTGGTGGTGCCTCTGATTTCTCTCTCTCTGAAAGAAAAATACACTCCAGGCCCAGGGAACTAATTTGGGACTTCAGATCTCTGAAAGCCTTTTCCCTGTGAAAGGGAGATAAATGTGTGGAGTGTTCTGGAAGCAGCCAGCTCTCAGAAATGAGCCTGGGCTGGGGAAATGGGGCTGTGCCAACCATGTGAGAGGTCAGCAAGGATGGGGACAGAGGCTGGAGCAGGCAGTAGTTAAAGGATGGGAAAAAACAAACCCCAGCCATATCCCTTAAATTGCAAGGTATCCCAGAAAAATAATTTTTAACAATTTTTATTTGTTATGTTTTAATAACAATATTTAATTGATATATCTCAGCCCTGATTTCCTATAAGGAAATGTTGTCAGTCTCAGAGGAAAGGTATATAGTTAAAATGCAGACAACATTTAATTTCTCCTTTTTGTTCTGTATGAAGTAATACAGCATTACTGAGGCTTATATGCTATGGGTCCTGGTGGAAAAAAATTTACATTTTAAAGACACACAATATTTAATTTAATCTTTTCTCCCTCATAGCAACAGTTTCTCCTACTGCTGAACCTGAAGAGGAAACCACTTGTAAGTAAAATAACATTATTGGGGTGTATATGCTATCAGTCTTGGGGGAAAAATATGTACATTTAATATGCACATAAAATTAAATTTCACCTTTTCTCTCTCACAGCACCAGTCTCTCCTACTGCTGAACCTGAGGATGAAACCACTTGTAAGTAAAACAGCATTAGTGGGACATATGTGCTATCAGTCTTGGGGGGGAAATGCATTTTAAATGCATACAATATTTAACTTAATCTTTTCTCTCTCACAGCACCAATCTCTCCTACTGCTGAACCTGAGGATGAAACCACTTGTAAGTAAAATAGTATTAGTGGAACATACATGTTATTGGTCTTGGGGGAAAAATACATTTTAAATGCATACAATATTTAACTTAATCTTTTCTCTCTCACAGCACCAGTCTCTCCTGCTGCTGAACCTGAAGATGAAACCACTTGTAAGTAAAATAACATTACTGGGGTGTACATGCTATCAGCCTTGGGGGTAAAAAATATATTTAAAATACACACAATATTTAATTTAATCTTTTCTCTTTCACAGCAACAGTTTCTCCTACTGCTGAACCTGAACCTGAAGAGGAAACCACCTGTAAGTAAAATAGCATTACTGGGGGGTATATGTCATCAATCTTGGGGAAAAAATATATACATTTAACATGCACACAATATTTTATTTAATCTTTTCCTCTCACCAGTCTCTCCTACTGCTGAACCTGCAGACATTACCACTAGTAAGTAACACAGTGTTACTCTGGCTTACATGCTACAAGTTTCAAAGCAAAAAATATATACTTAATATTTAATTTCACCTTTTCTTTCTTGCAACAGCAGTTTCTCCTGATTCTGCACTAGTAGACATCACCCCTGGTAAGTAATAAAGAGTAACTGTGGCCTACATGCTGTGGGTGTCAGGGGGGAAAAAATATACATTTAACGTGCAGACAATATTTAAATTAATCTTTTCTTTCTCACAGCAGCAGCATCCACTGCTGCACCAGCAGACACTGCCACCTGTAAGTAATCCATGCTCTGGTTTACACATGTTTAGTTCTGCACCATGCTCTGATCATTTATTGAACTGCCTCCCTGTCTCCATAATAATGTAATCTCAGGGATTAGAACTGGGGATAATCCCAATTGCCTTTCCTCTGCCTTCCAGACACAAAAAAAAAGGAGCAAAAGGGAAAGGAGAAACCTTGGCCCTGCTTGGGAAGGGGCAGACACAACATCAATATAAACTAGGATTGGCACTGGATCGTCCCATTCCCAGAATTTATCCTTCCTGCACTTCCCAAAGCTGCACCCCAATCCCTGCACACACTGGGGTGTGTTTGCCAAGGGGGTGGACAGGTTCAGTCCCCCCAAGGCATCCACAGCCCTCACCAGCACACTTAGACACTTTATCCCAGCAGCCCCAGCCTCAAAGAGCCCCAGGCTCCCAGAGCTGTCACACGCCAGCACAGGGATGGGTTTTCCTCCCTCTGAGGCTGTTCCCACCCTGCAACTTTGCCCCCATTGTCCAGCCCTCAAATGAGACCTGCAAGTCTCCTGAGGTTTGGGGATCTCTCACCAGCTCAGCACCAGAAAGAGAGTTTTTTAACCTGCTGTTTTGTTTCCTCTCATGTCTCTGATCAGCCCCTGCAGAAGACACAACACCTGGAGCAGCAGGTGTGTATGACTTTAGTGTTGGTCAGGATTTCAGGATCAAGCATCAGCTTGAGTAAAATCCTGCTCCACTCCCCCTTGACAGCCCTGGCTTTACCCACACAATAATGGAGCAGACCCTGAAGTGTGGTTTTGTTTTCTCTTTGACAGTCACAGCAGAGCCCACAGCAGCTGAAAACCCAGGTATTTATTTCTGGCCATTTCTTCAGCTGTGGTGAACAGTTACTGTATTTCATGTGAGCCACCCCTGTATTTAGAGCATGGACAGTGTTTAACTTCATATTTTCTCCTCTCACAGGGACAAACTCACCTGCTCCATCAGTACCTCCAACTCCTGAAACAAGAGCCAATGCCACCAGTAAGTGATGCAGATTC
Source organism: Alaudala cheleensis (assembly GCA_013398995.1). NCBI lineage: Eukaryota > Metazoa > Chordata > Aves > Passeriformes > Alaudidae > Alaudala > Alaudala cheleensis. Next base: position 114,777 of record VWYE01001365.1, on the reverse strand, counting down.
ACTTTGATTTATGCCCTTAATTCTCTGCCAAAGCTGGGGTCTGATGTTGTGCTGGCAAGGCTCCCTGTCCCCACTGCATGCATCATCTCATGAAATTAATATTGAACTTNAAAAATATATACATTTAATATGCACATAAAATTTAATTTCACCTTTTCTCTCTCACAGCACCAGTCTCTCCTACTGCTGAACCTGAGGATGAAACCACTTGTAAGTAAAACAGCATCAGTGGGACATACGTGCTATCAGTCTTGGGGGGGAAATGCATTTTAAATGCACACAATATTTAACTTAATCTTTTCTCTCTCACAGCACCAGTCTCTCCTGCTGCTGAACCTGAAGATGAAACCACTTGTAAGTAAAATAGTATTAGTGGAACATACATGTTATTGGTCTTGGGGGAAAAATACATTTTAAATGCATACAATATTTAACTTAATCTTTTCTCTCTCACAGCAACAGTCTCTCCTACTGCTGAACCTGAAGATGAAACCACTTGTAAGTAAAATAACATTACTGGGGTGTACATGCTATCAGCCTTGGGGGTAAAAAATATATTTAAAATACACACAATATTTAATTTAATCTTTTCTCTTTCACAGCAACAGTTTCTCCTACTGCTGAACCTGAACCTGAAGAGGAAACCACCTGTAAGTAAAATAGCATTACTGGGGGGTATATGTCATCAGTCTTNTCAATCTTGGGGAAAAAATATATACATTTAACATGCACACAATATTTTATTTAATCTTTTCCTCTCAACAGTCTCTCCTACTGCTGAACCTGCAGACATTACCACTAGTAAGTAACACAGTGTTACTCTGGCTTACATGCTACAAGTTTCAAAGCAAAAAATATATACTTAATATTTAATTTCACCTTTTCTTTCTTGCAACAGCAGTTTCTCCTGATTCTGCACTAGTAGACATCACCCCTGGTAAGTAATAAAGAGTAACTGTGGCCTACATGCTGTGGGTGTCAGGGGGGAAAAAAATACACATTTAACATGCAGACAATATTGAAATTAATCTTTTCTTTCTCACAGCAGCAGCATCCACTGCTGCACCAGCAGACACTGCNGGGGGTGGACAGGTTCAGTCCCCCCAAGGCATCCACAGCCCTCAGCAGCATGCTTAGAAACTTTATCCCAGCAGCCCCAGCCCCAAACAGCTCCCAGAGCTGTCACATGGCAGCACAGGGATGGGTTTTCCTCCCTCTGAGGCTGTTCCCACCCTGCAACTTTGCCCCCATTGTCCAGCCCTCAAATGAGACCTGCAAGTCTCCTGAGGTTTGGGGATCTCTCACCAGCTCAGCACCAGAAAAAGAGTTTTTTAACCTGCTGTTTTGTTTCCTCTCATGTCTCTGATCAGCCCCTGCAGAAGACACAACACCTGGAGCAGCAGGTGTGTATGACTTTAGTGTTGGTCAGGATTTCAGGATCAAGCATCAGCTTGAGTAAAATCCTGCTCCACTCCCCCTTGACAGCCCTGGCTTTACCCACACAATAATGGAGCAGACCCTGAAGTGTGGTTTTGTTTTCTCTTTGACAGTCACAGCAGAGCCCACAGCAGCTGAAAACCCAGGTATTTATTTCTGGCCATTTCTTCAGCTGTGGTGAACAATGTACTGTATTTCATGTGAGCCACCCATGTATTTAGAGCATGGACTGTGTTTAACTTCATATTTTCTCCTCTCACAGGGACAGGCTCACCTGCTCCATCAGTACCTCCAACTCCTGAAACAAAAGCCAATGCCACCAGTAAGTGATGCAGATTTACCCTGGTTTATGCCCTTAATTCTCTGCCAAAGCTGCGGTCTGATGTTGTGCTGGCAAGGTCCCCTGTCCCCACTGCATGCATCATGCATCATCTCATGAAATTAAAATTGAACTTTGGGGATAATTTTTTGGCTTCCATACAAATCAAGGGACAGGAAGTGTTGGTATTGATATGGGAGGAACACCTGCCCTGCTGAAAGTTCTGAGGAATTGGAATTCACTGGGGCACACCCACTACACCAATATAAATCCAGATTTCCTCTAGATCACCTCACTCCCACAAAGTCAGCCCCCCCTGCACTTTCAGAGTCTCATCCCCACTGGAAGTTGAGTCAGTGGGAATCCTTCTGACACATTCAATGGTATTTGCCTTGAATCTTAGTTTTCCATAGTNACAATATTTAACTTAATCTTTTCTCTCTCACAGCACCAGTCTCTCCTGCTGCTGAACCTGAAGATGAAACCACTTGTAAGTAAAATAGTATTAGTGGAACATACATGTTATTGGTCTTGGGGGAAAAATACATTTTAAATGCATACAATATTTAACTTAATCTTTTCTCTCTCACAGCAACAGTCTCTCCTACTGCTGAACCTGAAGATGAAACCACTTGTAAGTAAAATAACATTACTGGGGTGTACATGCTATCAGCCTTGGGGGTAAAAAATATATTTAAAATACACACAATATTTAATTTAATCTTTTCTCTTTCACAGCAACAGTTTCTCCTACTGCTGAACCTGAACCTGAAGATGAAACCACCTGTAAGTAAAATAGCATTACTGGGGGGTATATGTCATCAATCTTGGGGAAAAAATATATACATTTAACATGCACACAATATTTTATTTAATCTTTTCCTCTCAACAGTCTCTCCTACTGCTGAACCTGCAGACATTACCACTAGTAAGTAACACAGTGTTACTCTGGCTTACACGCTACAAGTTTCAAAGCAAAAAATATATACTTAATATTTAATTTCACCTTTTCTTTCTTGCAACAGCAGTTTCTCCTGATTCTGCACTAGCAGACATCACCCCTGGTAAGTAATAAAGAGTAACTGTGGCCTACATGCTGTGGGTGTCAGGGGGGAAAAAAATACACATTTAACATGCAGACAATATTGAAATTAATCTTTTCTTTCTCACAGCAGCAGCATCCACTGCTGCACCAGCAGACACTGCCACCTGTAAGTAATCCATGCTCTGGTTTACACATGTTTAGTTCTGCACCATGCTCTGATCATTTATTGAACTGCCTCCCTGTCTCCATAATAATGTAATCTCAGGGATTAGAACTGGGGATAATCCCAATTGCCTTTCCTCTGCCTTCCAGACACAAAAAAAAAGGAGCAAAAGGGAAAGGAGAAACCTTGGCCCTGCTTGGGAAGGGGCAGACACAGCATCAATATAAACTAGGATTGCCACTGGATAGTCCCATTCCCAGAATTTATCCTTCCTGCACTTCCCAGAGCTGCACCTCAATCCCTGCACACACTGGGGTGTGTTTGCCAAGGGGGTGGACAGGTTCAGTCCCCCCAAGGCATCCACAGCCCTCACCAGCACACTTAGACACTTTATCCCAGCAGCCCCAGCCTCAAAGAGCCCCAGGCTCCCAGAGCTGTCACACGCCAGCACAGGGATGGGTTTTCCTCCCTCTGAGGCTGTTCCCACCCTGCAACTTTGCCCCCATTGTCCAGCCCTCAAATGAGACCTGCAAGTCTCCTGAGGTTTGGGGATCTCTCACCAGCTCAGCACCAGAAAGAGAGTTTTTTAACCTGCTGTTTTGTTTCCTCTCATGTCTCTGATCAGCCCCTGCAGAAGACACAACACCTGGAGCAGCAGGTGTGTATGACTTTAGTGTTGGTCAGGATTTCAGGATCAAGCATCAGCTTGAGTAAAATCCTGCTCCACTCCCCCTTGACAGCCCTGGCTTTACCCACACAATAATGGAGCAGACCCTGAAGTGTGGTTTTGTTTTCTCTTTGACAGTCACAGCAGAGCCCACAGCAGCTGAAAACCCAGGTATTTATTTCTGGCCATTTCTTCAGCTGTGGTGAACAGTTACTGTATTTCATGTGAGCCACCCCTGTATTTAGAGCATGGACAGTGTTTAACTTCATATTTTCTCCTCTCACAGGGACAAACTCACCTGCTCCATCAGTACCTCCAACTCCTGAAACAAGAGCCAATGCCACCAGTAAGTGATGCAGATTCACTTTGATTTATGCCCTTAATTCTCTGCCAAAGCTGGGGTCTGATGTTGTGCTGGCAAGGCTCCCTGTCCCCACTGCATGCATCATGCATCATCTCATGAAATTAAAATTGAACTTTGGGGATAATTTTTTGGCTTCCATACAAATCAAGGGACAAGAATTGTTGGTATTGATATGGGGGGAACACCTGCCCTGCTGAAAGTTCTGAGGAATTGGAATTCACTGGGGCACACCCACTACACCAATATAAATCCAGATTTCCTCTAGATCACCTCACTCCCACAAAGTCAGCCCCCCCTGCACTTTCAGAGTCTCATCCCCACTGGAAGTTGAGTCAGTGGGAATCCTTTTGACACATCCAGTGGTATTTGCTTTGAACCTTAGTTTTCCATAGTGGGTTTATCTTTTGAAAAAAAACTGAATTGCAAATTCTGCTCACTAATTGAGAACATCCTGCCACAGTTGCTTAGAGAGCAAACCAAGGGTTTCTTTTAGAGTCTGGCCAGATCAGCTACACTTTGATAACAGGCACTTGGCTGCTTTGGCAAAACACACAAGAAACTGAACTTCAGGTGCAAAGCAGACATTTGAGCATGGGATTATCACCCCACACAGAGGGATAAAGAGAATTAAATCTTGTTCCTATTAATGCCAGTAATATGTCACTTGTGGTACTCAAGCCCCCACACTTTCCTTACTATGAAACCTTTGTCCATGACAATTCTGTTCCTCAGAACTGTTGCTAATTATATTTCCTAGTCCTAATGTATTCTGCTCATTACAATGCTTGTTAACTGATGGTATAAAAGCACATATTTTCCTCAGTCAGCTCACTTTTTAACCCTTTTTTCTGCATTAAAAGCCCATCCAGAGACAGACACAGCAACTACAGGCTCAGGTGAAGTATTTGAATCTTTCTTTTTTTTAATGACTTCTCTTCCTAGGGCAGGACTCTCTGGGTAAGAGATGTGAGCTGGGAAGGGCTGGCAGTTCATTGGCAGAGGGGACCTGAGGGCAGGGGGAGTGGGAGAGGCTGGATGCAGAGAGATTGGGAATGCCATGGGATCACACACTGCTTCAACAGGGCTGGCAGCAGAGCCATGCTCAGTGGTGAGTGCCAGGGGGATGAGCTGGCCTGGGTCTGCATCATTTATGGTTAAAAACCATTTGAAATGCCCTCCCACAGCCTGCCAGGCAAACTCTCCTTCTGGAAGAGAACAACTCCAAGGAGTTACCTCGGGGTTAGCTGTTAGTTGTAGGAGGGAGAAATGAGCTTTTAATGGAGCATCATCAGCGAGAGAAATCCATTTCCTCCCCACTCAGCTGCTATTCCAGGCCCACATTTAAATTTGCAAAGCAGGCCAGTATTTAATATGTGCTGCATTCTGCTCTGTGTTTACCTCTGCTTTATCAACATCCAATTCCTCCCTCTGCAGCAAACCTTACTGCCCTGCCTGACCCCACGAGGCTGATGCTGCTGGCATACCTGAACAGGCTGTGCCAGCCAAGGAGACCTGGGATGCCAGGAGTAACACTGGAAGGGTAAATATATGGCAGTTCTTTTAATTTAGGAACTTTATTTTGAAGCAGTTTTACTCTGGAATATAAATTTGCTTTTATAAATTAATGCTATATTGGAATAACAGATTTTTGAGATATTTACTCATGCATGTGAGATGCCCCAAACATTATTTTCTTACACCTTCAAATGCTCAGGTACATTTGACTACTCAGTCGTACCCACACCACCAATTACTGGTCACACTAAAATTTTGCAAAACACCATTATTTCTGCAGCATTCCTGGTGCATGTCTGGTGGTTCAGATGTCCCTGGAGCCATTCTTGCTGGAGTCACTGATTTATGGCACCAGATGATGCTGGCAGGGTTTCAAGGATGTGTCAGAGAGGCTGGGATGCTGGTGTTGTCTTGGCTGTCCAGGGGAATCCTTCATGGATTTCAGAAAGCAAAATCCTTCTTTCCAGGGCTGGGCTGTCCTTTATTTTGTTTTAATTAAGCATGAACCCTAGCAGGGTGTGCAGTAAAATTCCACTACCTTATCATTGTACAGCTTATAATGTGATTTAATGTATATTAACAGATTTCCACTGGGTGCTTTACATGTGTGACATTTGTATGTGTTATAGTGCACATTACACCAACAGACATTGAAATTCCATGTTAGTGCTATCTGTGTTCAGGAGTTCAGTGCTGTGAGCTGATTTAAAACACAGCTGAACATTTTGGGAAGAAAGTTTCTTGCAGCCAAGGAAACAAACGAGTTTAATAAGCCTGTCACAATCACTGCATGACAATTCATATATGGGGTTGTTTTATTTTTTTTTTCCTTTTTCAGGTGTGTAGATGACCCAACCTGTGGGAATTATGCTTCATCAGGCCAGAGGGTTCTCCAGTTCCATTACAGAGCTGCTGTTCAGCCCAGAACCTGTGTGCGGTGCAAAGTATCGGGGTGCAACCCACCACCTCCTCCTCCTCCTCCTCCCAGACCCTTCCCAGGGAACAGGCTCCCTCTTCCTCCTCCCAGACCCTTCCCAGGGAGTAGGTTCCCTCCTCCCAGACCCTTCCCAGGGAGTAGGTTCCCTCCTTCCAGACCCTTCCCAGGGAGCAGGTTCCCCCGTCCCCGACCCTTCCCAGGGAACAGGCTCCCTCTCCCTCCTCCCAGACCCTTCCCAGGAAACAGGTTCCCTCCTCCCAGACCTTTCCCAGGAAACAGGTTCCCTCCTCCCAGACCCTTCCCAGGGAACAGAGGTCCTCCTTTCCCAGGCTCTTGGAGAAGATCCAAGAGAAGTGCAAGTGGCGGTGTCGTTATTGTCGTTGTCCCCAAGTAATGATGCTCCTGACCATGGCATTGTGTTGACCACCTCCAGACCTGTTCACTGTGTTCCAAGATCTGCTGCTGATTTCTAAACCTTTACTAGTTGGGTGTAAATCTAAAGGTATTTAATCTTAACTGAACTTGGGTTCTTTATCTGCAGATCTTTCGGATCTGCACAGAGGATCTGTAAAAGCCTAAACTTCAGTAAATACTCTAAATTACAAAAAATAATTGGGTCAACTGCCTGTTTTTTCTCATCAAGACTTTGCTTCCCCCTCAATGTTCCTTCAGTTCTAATCGTGCTCAGTTCATACAAAGCTCCACCACACTCCTAACCCTGTGCTCTGCTTCTCACAGGTAATGACTTAAAGGGCATTTGGATCTGCTGGACACAGCATTGATTGGCAGGGATCCACATGCCAGCTCACACATTCACTGCAGATTCACAGCCAGTCACAAAAGGGATGTTAACATCTGAAAATTTCTTGGAAGTATGTGTGTGGGTTTAAGGAATAAAAGGCTGCACAGAGTAAATGCAAATTTAGCATTTCCAGAAGCCAAAGGGAATTCAAATGCTGTGCAACATCTTTAAATGTGTATTCAATGCCTCCACACTCACAGGCAGTGTAAGTGCATTTCAGGGTGAAGAGACAGTTGCATTCAAAATCCTTAAAGTGAGCTAAAAATCAGAGAGTTGTTTTAAAGAAGACATAGGTCTGAGATTGGCAATACAGTATCATTACAAATGCATTACACATCAGTTTTGCCTAGAAAATGGTTTTGTCAAAAAATGCTATGAAAGAAAAGCACCTGGCAGTGTTTCAAGAAGGTCTTGACTTTTCTAGGAAGGCTGGTAGAAGTCCTGCTTGCACAGCTGTGGGTTTTGTGCTGCCCGTGTTGGAAGGGAGCAGAGGCAGCTCCTGAGGGAGCCCTGGGTGTTCCTGCAGGTTCCACCCTGAGCCAAGGCCAGGTACCAGCACACCTGGGCCCCTGGCACAGCCTCAGGAGCTTTAAAGCCTGGAAACTCAGTGCTAGAAATACTCTGGAGTTCAGAGCTTTGATCCTTATCAGACACGATAGGGTGACTCTATTGGAACAGGTACTTTGTTAAAGCTGTGCTCAAAGGAATTCAGGCTTTCAGAGCTGTACTTGTTTCCTTGCCTCAGGAAGGAAAGGTTGATTCCTTTTTCCTTCTGTAGTTCCTGTGTGGGGCTAAGAAACGTCTGTCTGCAAAATGGTTGCAGTGCAGTCTTCTCTACATCTGTGACAAAAGTGGAAAGCCACTTAAGAGGAAGCACAAATTNCCAAAGGGAATTCAAATGCTGTGCAACATCTTTAAATGTGTATTCAATGCCTCCACAATAAAAGGCAGTGTAAGTGCATTTCAGGGTGAAGAGACAGTTGCATTCAAAATCCTTAAAGTGAGCTAAAAATCAGAGAGTTGTTTTAAAGAAGACATAGGTCTGAGATTGGCAATACAGTATCATTACAAATGCATTACACATCAGTTTTGCCTAGAAAATGGTTTTGTCAAAAAATGCTATGAAAGAAAAGCACCTGGCAGTGTTTCAAGAAGGTCTTGACTTTTCTAGGAAGGCTGGTAGAAGTCCTGCTTGCACAGCTGTGGGTTTTGTGCTGCCCGTGTTGGAAGGGAGCAGAGGCAGCTCCTGAGGGAGCCCTGGGTGTTCCTGCAGGTTCCACCCTGAGCCAAGGCCAGGTACCAGCACACCTGGGCCCCTGGCACTGCCTCAGGAGCTTTAAAGCCTGGGAACTCAGTGCTAGAAATACTCTGGAGTTCAGAGCTTTGGTCCTTATCAGACAAAATAGGGTGAATATATTGGAACAGGTACTTTGTTAAAGCTGTGCTCAAAGGAATTCAGGCTTTCAGAGCTGTACTTGTTTCCTTGCCTCAGGAAGGAAAGGCTGATTCCTTTTTCCTTCTGCAGTTCCTTGTGTGGCACTAAGAAAGTTCTGTCTGCAAAGTGGTTGCAGCGCAGTCTTCTCTAAATCTGTGACAAAAGTGGGAAGCCACTTAAGAGGAAGCAAAAATGAAGTATTTGCATTCCTTAGGATCATCTGCTGAGTGTGCATTCATTTCACTCGGTCCTGCACACTCAGGCAGTTTAGGAGGGAAAAAACCACCACAGTCTTGTTTTAGGTGTCTCCTAAGGAGGCTGGATTCCTAATTTAGGTGCCTGTACAGCCAAGAAGGCTTCCAAAGGACCAGGCTGGGTTCACATTTCCCCAGCTCTCTAAAAACACCTCCATGAACTGCCCAAATCAGACAATGACAATGCAAAGTTTCTTTTAGAGATGAAACAATAAATGTCTTTAACAGGAGTGCCAATAAAGCGAAAACACAAACTACACTCTGTTCTACTGAGAACACATTTGACATCAAAAATGAACACAACCAAAAAAAGTGAACTGATTACATGCAGGTAAAAAGATAAGCAGTAACTCAGTTTATTTAGAGTACTCCATTGTTCAAACTGCAACTGGGGAACTGTTCATACAGCTTCTAGCAATGCTCTTTAAATAAATAAGCCACAAAGGGCATACAAAACTCTTGTATTTAGGAAAAAAACACGTTCTTAAGATCTTTCATAAAACTAGTAAGTGTGTACAACAGTGGGTAGAATTACAGTAACAAAATGCAGGTTAACAACACTGAGGTTCTTTATAGTCTGAACTGCATAAATACTAAGTTTTGTGAAGTGTAATTACTCCTGAAGTGTTCACACTGACACCTCTGAGCCCCTCTATCTCTCTCCATTAGAAAAGCCCTCGTTAGAATCATAGTGTGCTTGGGAAATTTTGTTTGGTTTTGAGTTCTGAACCAAGTCCATCAAGAGAAACATTTTATTGTCTATGTGTGTCTGAAGAGCCTGGATTTGGCAGTCAATGTAGTCCATGAGTTTCTTCTCCATCAGGTCCAGGTTTTTGGAAATGATCTTTTCCAAATAGGAGCAAATGGGCTGTTGTTCCACCCTGTAAAAGAGCAAATATAAGAATAAATATAACCTGTTTCTTAATGACAAGGGGCAATACAGAGATCTGAGCACCAGAACATCTTTTAAATGTAAAATTTAATTTATTAGTAAGGTATTAGGTTTTTAGCACAAATAAAATACCCAGCCTGCCACCCTTTAAATCTCAAATTTTTTTTCATAAACATGCTATTGTATATAGTCATCTTCTTTCAACACTGTTTTTTCAAAGGCTCAATTATGCATTAGAGAGCTTAATTACATAAAATAAAATCCACACAAGTCAACCATATCCACAGAGTTTGTGTTCTGTCAGCACGGCAGACTGTCCTTGTCAGGAAAAGTGCTACAAGAGTTATCCAAACTGTGCAACTCTCTGGGTTTGCATCTACATTCTTGAAAAACACTGGAGCTGAGATATTCCGTCTCCATTAAATCCTGATTCCTACACAACATTCCTACACCTCACAGCATTGTTCCTGAGGTATCAAACTGGGTAACTGTGACACCTGCACTGTAAATGCCAACAAGTGAGGAGGAACAGGACAATCTGTGGGATGACACACACCAGGTACAGCAGAAAGATTGTGCCACACTGTGTGAAAAAGGGAAGATGTAAGAATTTAGGGGTAAAAGTAATCAAAATGAAAATACAGTAGATGAGAAAAACAAGCTAAATGTCTATGGAGAAAGATCCTTTTTAAATTAGATTAAATGGAGGTAGAAGACAAAACAGTTTNCCGTGGCAGACTGTCCTCGTGCTACAAGAGTTACCCAAACTGCAACTCTCTGGGTTTGCATCTGCATTCTTGAAAAACACTGGAGCTGAGATATTCCGTCTCCATTAAATCCTGATTCCTACACAACACTCCTACATCTCACAGTGTTCCTGAGGTATCAAACTGGGTAACTGTGACACCTGCACTGTAAATGCCAACAAGTGAGGAGGAACAGGATGTGGGATGACACACACCAGGTACAGCAGAAAGATTGTGCCACACTGTGTGAAAAAGGGAAGATGTAAGAATTTAGGGGTAAAAGTAATCAAAATGAAAATACAGTAGATGAGAAAAACAAGCTAAATGTCTATGGAGAAAGATCCTTTTTAAATTAGATTAAATGGAGGTAGAAGACAAAACAGTTTAGATGTGATTTCTTCTGAAAACCTCCTCCATTGAAGCAGCTCATCTGAAAAATTGTGATGCTCATCACCACACAGCCCTCACAACCTCATATTCTAAGCTTCACTATTGCTGCTGATCAGGAGAAAATGCTTACATTGTTTAAACTTATCAATAAACAGTCAATATTACTTTGAGAAATCCATCAAACTGAACTCACCCAGCACTCTGAACACCCTCCTCTTTGGCCCCTGCACTTCTCCCGAGGTGCCTCTCTCCATCCTTGAGCCGAAGGTGATTCACCTGAGTGCACAGGTTTTGAAGGAAAGGAAGGAGCACCTGTGGGTTGGCCAGATTCGGAGTTTCACCTGCTTGTGGCTGCACTTGCAAAGATCCCATGACTTTCAAATCATTCCTGAGGTCAACTGCATTTTGCTGGGTAGGAAGTCTTTCAGAATCCAAAGTATTGCCTCTTTCAGGTACCTCTGAGTTCAGATCGTGAGGTATTTTAAAATCTTTACACACTGCTTCACTTGTTAGATGATTTTTAAGAGGCAAAGGTTCACTGGCTGATGGAGTCAGTGATGACTGAAGAGCTGCACTGTGCCATCCATCTATTGCATGGTCACCTCCAAAGCTGGAATTTTTCCCCAAGATCCAACTGAGTTTGTCTCCAAGAGGGAAACTGTTCTGGTGGGGAGAAAAACCCATTTCAGTGTTCAAATATACTGGAAATCATACAGCAGTAACAACAGATACTTCATAACCCAGCATTCTACTAGTAAAGATTTTAGTAGTTTTGAACTACACCCCTTATAAAGTGTCAATTATCCTGTCAGTGTCTAAGTAAGAAAAGAGCTTTACTGACTTCATTTTTACCATGCTGTGTCCCCAAAACTGAATTACTAACACCAGATGGATTTAGGATGCTTTTGATACAGCCCACTTTGCAGGATTAGGATCTATAGTAAATGTTCTGTGAGAGCAAATTCCTTTCAGTTGAAGGTGATGTGGTTATAATGACTATTAAAGAGACAAAGCAGCCCAAACATTCCAGGGAAAATGCCCACCACCAGCAGTGACAATGGAAACAGGCAGAAGGAGAGCAGGGTGACAGCAAAGCTTGAAATTATCCCAGTGCATATAATAACACTAATCCTGGAGTTCACAACCTCTATTCATTGCACTCATTTGAGTGGCAACAGATAAATCAAGATGAAAATGGCAGTAAATGTGGATTAAAAAACCCCAAAATCCCTTTAGAGCATTCCTAAGTGGTGCAGTGGCAGTTTGTGCTTGTGGAGAAGTCACTTACTTTCTGCTGACACCGGACCATGTCCATGAGCTGCTGAGCACCTGGAGACAGCTTGGATCCCATGGATTCCATAATAGTTTGCACCCTGTCTAGATCTATGCTCGAGCCTAGTGAAGGAAAATCAGTTGCTAGTTTTGCAGACACTGCTTTCACTTCTAGAATTATTTTACTGATGAGTACTCTGTGTTTCTCACCAAAGGAGAGCAGCTATCGCAAGAAGGAAAAAAAAATACTTTGGTTAGGGAGAAAAGAACATTTCATCTTTTCTTTGTACATAGGGGACAATGCATTTTCTTTGAGTCTTGGGAAAAACTATCTGAACTTTTTTCCAGGGAAAATAAGCCAATTTCTCCTTGCTATTATTCCCCATAAAGTTCTGGAACAGAGGTGCCTGAGTGCCCCAAAGATAAATAAAGATTTTCTAAGCATTTAACCTTAAAATTGTGGCCACACAATTTTCACGAGCTTGTTTAACTCCAGATCAGCCAGTTCTAATCACAGATCTGCCATTTATCTGGTTTATGGGGTTTTTTTTCTCCAAGACAAAATTATCTGTATAATATAAAGTCTTCATGAAAAGCAAACTGAGATACCAATTTAAAAGGAGCACTCTGCCATCAAGACAAAGTAACAGCCAACAGATTTTTAAGTGATTATGTGAAGAGATGAAGTGTATAAAACCAGTAATTTTACTAGGAGCAATGCAATGTAGTCGATTAAGTGATTAAAAAGATAAAAGAAAGATAAAACAGTGCTGTTCAACTCCCTACCTTAATTCTGCAGGAGTCTGCAGGGCATTCAAACTTATGGTACTTGTGGTACAAAGTAACCTCTTCAGTTTCACTAGAAAAATAAAACAAACAAGCTGTGACATCAATATACAAGGTACTTTTTCTCGTAGAAATACACCATATTGGTAAATATTTAGATATAAAACAAGACTGACTGGAACACATTTCTAATGCAGATTTATGGTTTCCAACAGCAGTTTTAGTTTCCAGCTTTTAGCTGTTTTTTACTTTCTAATAGCAGCTTTAATGCTTATACACGACTTGTAATGAATCTTATCAAATATTTATGTAAAAATTACTTGTATGCGTGCATGCACTGTGCACTAGAGAAGCTTTTGAGGTTCAGCACATTATTCACACATCCTCCCTGAGGCTCTGAGTCGACTGGTTTCTCTTTAGCTAATTAAGCAGCAGATGTGCCATGTAATGACTTAAAAACAAAGCAGAAGCATTGCTTTATTTCCCACGGCAAAGCATGGAAAGTATTGAAGGGGAAAACAAAACCTCTTTTAAATATTCTTTCTTGTTCTCTGAAGTGTGAGATGACTACTTATCAAAGAGACAAGAGATCTTTCATAGAACCCAAGAATGGGTTGGGTTGGAAGGGACTTTAGAAGTCACCCAGTTCCACCCCTGCCATGGGCAGGGACCTTCCACTGTCCCAGGTTGCTCCAACCTGGCCTTGGGCACTGTCAGGGATCCAGGGGCAGCCACAGCTTCTCTGGGCACCCTGTGCCAGGGCCTCCCCACCCTCACAGGGAAGAATTTCTTCCCAATATCCCACCTANAAAACCAGTAATTTTACTAGGAGCAATGCAATGTAGTCGATTAAGTGATTAAAAAGATAAAAGAAAGATAAAACAGTGCTGTTCAACTCCCTACCTTAATTCTGCAGGAGTCTGCAGGGCATTCAAACTTATGGTACTTGTGGTACAAAGTAACCTCTTCAGTTTCACTAGAAAAATAAAACAAACAAGCTGTGACATCAATATACAAGGTACTTTTTCTCGTAGAAATACACCATATTGGTAAATATTTAGATATAAAACAAGACTGACTGGAACACATTTCTAATGCAGATTTATGGTTTCCAACAGCAGTTTTAGTTTCCAGCTTTTAGCTGTTTTTTACTTTCTAATAGCAGCTTTAATGCTTATACACGACTTGTAATGAATCTTATCAAATATTTATGTAAAAATTACTTGTATGCGTGCATGCACTGTGCACTAGAGAAGCTTTTGAGGTTCAGCACATTATTCACACATCCTCCCTGAGGCTCTGAGTCGACTGGTTTCTCTTTAGCTAATTAAGCAGCAGATGTGCCATGTAATGACTTAAAAACAAAGCAGAAGCATTGCTTTATTTCCCACGGCAAAGCATGGAAAGTATTGAAGGGGAAAACAAAACCTCTTTTAAATATTCTTTCTTGTTCTCTGAAGTGTGAGATGACTACTTATCAAAGAGACAAGAGATCTTTCATAGAACCCAAGAATGGGTTGGGTTGGAAGGGACTTTAGAAGTCACCCAGTTCCACCCCTGCCATGGGCAGGGACCTTCCACTGTCCCAGGTTGCTCCAACCTGGCCTTGGGCACTGTCAGGGATCCAGGGGCAGCCACAGCTTCTCTGGGCACCCTGTGCCAGGGCCTCCCCACCCTCACAGGGAAGAATTTCTTCCCAATATCCCACCTAACCCTGCCCTGTGTCAGTGTGAAAGCCATTCCCCCCTGTTCTATCTCTCCATGCCCTTGTCCAAAGTCCCTCTCCAGCTCTCTCGCAGTGGAAATGGCTCCAGGGTCTCCCCATGCTCCTTCTCCAGGCTGAACAACCTCAATTCTCTCAGCCTTGTTGAAGACATGAGGTACCCAGCAGCAGGAGCACCTCACAGAGACACACACACAGAGCACGAAGCTCCCCGCAGCGTGTGCGGGACCCAGGAGCGCCCGTGCCCACCACTCACCCCGGGGCCGGGCGGGTGCCGCAGCTCTGTCCCCGGCCGGTGCCGCAGTACTCCTCGCCCACGTACACCTCCATGTTCCGGGCCTGGCTCACGATCCCCACGGACACCATCTCGGCGCCGGGCCGGCACTGCAGCCGCAGCTCGCAGGGCTCCTCGCCGCCCGCCCG
>VWYE01001365.1:39853-99482 GCA_013398995.1 Alaudala cheleensis | reverse complement strand
GGCACCGACCGACCCTCAGCGGCCGCCGCGGCCGGGACGCGCCTGCGCCGCGCGGGGGCTCCGCGCCTGCGCGTTGGGCAGCGATGGGAGCCGCCTGAGGGAGCGCCCGGGGCCGGAGCGGCACCCACAGCCCGGGGGTGGGCGAGGGGCGCAGAGCCGGAGTGAATCGGCGTGGAAAAAACACCTCTGAGATGGCTGAGTGCGATACATGGCCCAACATCACCGCGCCAACCGTGCCTTGGCACCGCGTGCTACGTCCAGTCTTTCCTTAAACACCTCCCCCGCCTCCCTGGGCAGCCCGTTCCAATGTCTAATCGCTTATTCTGAGAAGAAATTCCTCGTAATGTCCACCCTAAACCTCCCCGGGCAGCCCGTTCCAATGTCTAATCACTCCTAGTGTCCAACCTAAACCTCCCTGAGCAGCCCATTCCAATGTCTGATCCCTCCTTCTGAGAAGAAATTCCTCGCAACGTCCACCCTAAACCTCACTGGGCACAGCCCATTCCAGTGTCTAATCATTCCTTCCGAGAAGAAATTCCCCGTAATGCCCACCCTATGCCTCCCGTGGTGCGGCTGAAGACAGTGTCCTCTTGTCGCTGGCTGCTTGGGAGAAGAGACTGACCCTGAAGTTGTGCCCGGAGAGGTCTAGGGTGGATATTAGGAAAAGGTTCTTCCCCCCCCACAGTGTGATCCAGCTCTGAACAGTCCCTGTTGGACTCTCAAAGGTCATTTCCAGCTGAAATGATGACTGGATTCTGTGAAACTCGCTAATATTGTCAAAATTTGGAGCAGCGGGATTCTCCCAAATCGTGCCCTGATAGTGCACCACACAGGAGAGAGGCGATGAATAAAAGAGGCCATAAATAAAAGATGGGGTTCATTGAATTTTCAGCAGGATCTCACCTTGTGGAGTTGGGGAATGCTGCTCCTGCGGCAGTCACAGACCCGGGGAACGAGGGTATCAGGTTCTGCTTCCACCCAGTGCCCAGCGCAGGAATGTTCAGGGTGTTCGCGGTCTGTGACTCGGGAAATGGACCTGAACGAGCTCTGACAAACTAACGCTGCAAACACAGCCAGCATTCTGCTTTTTGTCACTTAAGGCGTTGTTTTATAGGATTTACCAGCAATGGAAAATGGAATTTTCTCTGCTTTAATCAAAGAATTAATTAAAATTAATTAATGTAAATGTTTGAGTGTGTTGTTTCAGTCTCGTTTTTGTGTTTCTAAATGTGCTTGATACTTCTGAAATGCACTGCAAACTCATCCAGTTTTAGAGGGGTTTATTTTCTGCTTTTGGTGATGATGTGGTTGCATGGAAGATCACTCTGATGGTGGAAGAGCAATGAACGACCTGCACAAAATTACAGACTTTTGGTGAGGAGAACTGTGTTTAACATCGAAGGGGCTGGGTGGAACCTCTGTTTTGGGGATTTTCGTGTATTCATATGCATTTTATTGTTGCGTGAAGAAGAAAAATAGAAGACAAGAAGCTGCAATTTCAAGGAGTAAATTGATTCACCCCCGTTTTTTGTTGAGCAGGCAGTAGCCAGGATAAACATCTTAAAGACTGTATTTGTCAGTAGCAATATGTTGTGTTTCTAATCTCACATGAGCTCACCGTGGGATGAAAATCCTTTAGAATAAACCAGCCTGATCCCGACATGGGACATGCTCTTTCTCCAATCAGCATTTAAGAATGTGCTGCTTTTTATTTGCATTAGGCTGTCTGACCAGTTTTCTCACAAGCCCTGTGGATTAAATTTTACTTCCCATTTCCTCAGCAGAGATGCAGTATCAGAGAGCTTTTTCTGTTGTTTACCTTGGGAGCAGACGGTTCTCGTTCTTCTGGTTCCCTGCAGAGCAGCCAGAGCCAGCTCAGATGCTGGAGTAGTTTCTCCAGGAAGTCATGTTCATGCACAGCCTGTTTTGGTTCACTTTTGGACTAATTTTTACTGGAAACCCTTTTTGGATAAAAGGTTGAAACTTTTTAAAGTTGAGCTCTTTGTGGTGTTTTTTTTGCCTCGTGGATGTCATAGGTATGTAAATACATAATTTTCTGTGCAGGACATTGCAGTTGCTGTCATTCTCATCAATAATAAAGACTGTAGAAAAGCATTTCTTCTTTGCTTATGTGAGGGAAATTCCTACAATTCCATTGTAATTTTTCATCAACTTGCCTCTATTTATGATGTGGCTTCACATTTTAGATTTAAGTGTAACATCTGAAATGCTTCTTAGAAAGTGCAATTTTTATGACATGCATCAAAGCTGGTTTCCTGCTTTCAGGTGTCAAAATCTGAATTGTTAAAAGAGTATCTCCTTGACTAGTTCAACATACACTTGAAACAGAATGGTTTTTGTTAGAGTTAGATAATAAAATTATTGAAGATGAAGACAATATCAAGCACTGATATTCTTTTCAGACCAGTTTGCTAATATCAGCTTCCACATTTTGATTGCAATTGCAGCCAGTGCTGTTAAATATATGCTATCTGCACCTAGCTTTTAAAAATCCTGATGCTATCTGACAGGTAGAGCTCATCATTACCCTGGAGAGCCCTTCTCACTTTGAATGGCTGGTTGTGTGACATTTTACAATTATGAATTCCTTCCACAGGAATGTGGGAGGCTGAGGGTGACTTTGTACTATTATAAACGTGAAGAAATCTCATTGTTTCCTTATAAAAGAACAATTTAATAAGGAAGAAACCACTTCCATTGGTTAAAACTCATGTTATTGTTGATTCAGTTTAAAAGCAATGGTTGTGTCTCTGTTGTTCAAACCAGTTGATGAGCAGACAAGGAAAAGGAAGATTAATTCAACTTCACACAATTTTTTAAAAGTCACTGGAGATTGTTTTTGTCTTTGTAAACCCATTTACCTGAAACCAGATACTTGGCAGGCTTCTTATCTTCAGCTTCCTGCATTAGCATGTTGTTCTGGAGATAATTCTGATATCATGTAAAAGGCTACAAACCTTTTGCAAAGATCTGACTGTTGCTAGAACAAACAAAATGCAAGATTAGGCAATGCCTGCAGGCAGCGTGGGGAGCCACCTGTTCTTCCACACAGGAGGTGGACAAATTGTATCCAGAGGACAACTAAAAGTATTCCTTACTCAGGACAATGGAGAAAGGAGGCCAACTGCACCAATTTTCTGTGATACATCATGTTAAAAGTGTCAGAAGTGGAAGAAAAAACGGCAAACTCACAAAGTTAATAATCCAGAATATGAGAGAATGAAGATTTTGTTTAAATGCTTTGATACCTTTTCTTTGTGTGCTCCAGAAGACCCCAGCTTCAGTCTATAGTAACTTTTTTTTTAAAGTCAGTTTGATCATTCCTGAATTATTTTGCTCTTTCTCCCTTTCTGGCTGGATCAGAGTAGGTTTTTGCCTATCACCACTGTGCAGGTGCCAACATAATGCCTTATCCTTTCTGATTCTTTACCAGTTTCAAACTTTTTTTTCAGGTGTATCCTCTGAATACACACCCAGACTTTCTACATTAGAAATAATCATTCCTCGAAGTCTGACAGGCAGAGAGAAACATCCCCCATTTTCTCATGAGGTTTGTTATTCCATGTGATTTTCTTTTTTTTCTGGTTGTTGCTGTTTTTCAAAACACTGTCCTACATTACACACACATACAATGCTATATAGAGATTTTTGTAATGAAATGTGCCTCACTCTCTTCTGATTCTAAGTGTTTTCAACTAGTTTTAAGTAAATTTGTTCCTACAAAGACCAGTGATTATAATCTGAGTGCCTTCCAAACTTCTAATCACATTAATGACCTTGTAAGACAGAAGTGAGAAGGGACATGAAGAATATTTTCATTTCTTCTGAGTCAGATTAGGAGTTGAACTTGAGCTAATATCTATGCTCTCCATGTTCTGGTCTTTGGATAATAACCAGAGGGTTTCAGCCATGTAGCACCCAAAGGATAAATACGGTCCCACAGAGTGGCACAGGTTAAAAGAT
Organism: Alaudala cheleensis; assembly: GCA_013398995.1. Lineage (NCBI taxonomy): Eukaryota > Metazoa > Chordata > Aves > Passeriformes > Alaudidae > Alaudala > Alaudala cheleensis. The sequence continues at coordinate 95,498 of VWYE01001365.1, read as the reverse complement.
GAGTTAAAAGAGAAACCTGAGCCTTAATTCTGCAGTTCTGAGGTAACTTACCTTTGTGCCACATCCGGAGTTCACTCACTGAAGTAACTGTTAATGAAACAGCGTTAGTCATCTTTGTGCAAACCAATTAGGGGATAAAAGATTGGGAGTCGTTTATCTGATTTACATAAGGAGTGTCACAAAGCATGACGTGGTACTTAGCAAAGAGTGAGTTCATGGACCGTGCCCTCCTGTCCACATGAAAATATAGATCATGGAATTTAAACTTTACAGAGGAAGGGATGTTCACTTTACTGCTGAGAGTTTGAAATATGGAAGGTTTTTTTAATTTAAAACATACACAGTGGTTGGGCCTCTCTGGTCAAGCAAAACATGGAATTAACAAAACTGAATTGAAAAATCATCTAATTAAGTGATATCTTGTGTTTTGTTTTCAGGGGCATTCAGATGACAATCTTTCTTACTCAGTTAAAACCAGAAATGGAACATACGTCCTAAAGCTGAAGAAAAATAAGTATGTGATAGAGTGTTCTAAGGAATTTTCTTGTTTTGGTGTTCATTGCATACAGGCAAGCATTTTAATAGTGAAAAAATTTCAGACAAAACCATTTAAATGGCAGATTGTAGCAATTACAAAACAACCCTGTTAAATAGAGTTAAATATAGTGTCTCTGTTATGGTAATATCTTGCAAATAGAAGGGAACAATAGTTTTTCTAGCTGTGAATAAATTTATTTTTATTCTTTATTAGCAGTGCAAGATAGAACATTTCAGAAAATCCTGAGGGATTCAGTTCAACATTAATTTTTTTAGCAGGGCAGAGGGGTTTTAGCTGTGTTGTATTTAAAGAAATTTTTGTTTCGCTTGTTCCTCATTCCTGAGCCTGTAATAGGCCAGGTCCTTATGCAACTGAGTCTGCTTAGATTCCTCTCTATGGATATTTTAGTTAAAATAAGGAATAATAAGTTTCAAAATAACTTATTTTCCATAAACTCCAGCTCATTTTAAAATATTTTGTTTCATGTGCTTGGATTTTAATAAAAATTTTGCATTGAGTGTGCTGCTAACAGAATGTAGCCTTTACCAGGACTCTTGATATGTTTCTTGTTTCTACACCATTAAAAGAGCAGTAGTTTATTTTTGTTCCCAGAAAACTTCTTAGTGACAACTTTAAGCTGTACACATATGGGAAAAATGGGCAACTGCAGGAAACACCATCCAAAAATGAGGTATTGTACATAATAAAACTTCCCCTTTTGTGTCAGAATTTTCTCTGGAAAAACCAGGGAAGGCAAAAAAAATATATATATTTGCTAGGAATGAGACTTTTGGGAGTTTTCACAGTGGAGCATTTCTGTTTAACAGTTACCAGTGATGTAAACATGAGGTTCATGAGGGGCTGGGCTGGTTGTGGGAAGCAGCACAAGGTGGGAAAGGATTTGCCAGCAGATTATGCCAAGCCTGAATTTGAGCCACTTTTGCATAATGTGCAATTTAAGGTACAATGGCAGCATCAAAGCTCTATAGTTTTTAAATCCTGTATCAAACAGGCCTTATAAATACTTCTAAATTCAATTTCAACTCTAAATTGCACATGAGCTCAGTGAAACTTAATATTGTGATTTGTGCACGTAAGATCTTCTCAGAGCAGCCTTGGAGAGGACTCTAAGAACAGAATGAGCAATGTAGATTAAAATATTTTTATATAGGATGGTGATGGGGTAAACTAAAAAGCTGGCTGTGTTCTAGGAGGGACCACAGTCTACCTTAGGTACTCATGTCAAGGGATGTTCTCCTCCAAGAAGCTCAGGATTACTTTCCAAATAGAGAGCTCTGTAAATTTCTAACAACCAGCCCTGATGTCATGCAAATAACATGGTTAGTTAGAAACTAAGTTTGCAGTTGAAGGCAACCACCTTGTTGTGTCACTAATTATGTGGGTTTGTTGCTTTTCAGACACACTGTTATTATCATGGCACTGTGGAAGGAATTGCTGACTCCACACTTGCTCTTAGCACATGTGATGGCCTTAGGTATTTCCTCTTCCTATTTTTTTGTGTATTTCACCTTTTGATGAAGCTGAAACTCATTACAGGTTTTATAGTTTCCCTCAACTCCCACTTTTTTCCTCTTTTCCAAAATTCCTTCACAGAAAAAAAGAGAATATGAGAGAAACCATAATAAATATAGGCAGAACCTGGGCATGAACAGAGGCTTCTGGTGATGTGAACGTTGAGAAACCTTTGTAGAAAAAAAAAATCTTACCTTGATGAAGCTTTTGTTGAACTTAAAACACTCCTGCAAACAACTCTGTCTTATAAATGGGCACATTTCAAAAAACCCCAAAACATTTCCATGAAAAGAATTTGTCCAAATTTGAACCAATTTTTTGTGTTTCAAATCCAATAAATTACAAATAGGATAAAGTTCACCCATATATCTTTCAGGTGAAGTTTCACAGAGAAATGTCACTCACAATAAATCAGGGCTCATCCTGGCAGTCCTTTAAATGAATAGAGATAAGGGCTGAAAGGGACCCTTTGCATCAGCTCTGTGACCACAATCCAGACACATTTATTAACAATTTGGCTTCATTCTCTCTTTTTTCTTCCTGTTCTAACAGATTCAAGAATCCCACACTTGTTGAGTACTTTAAGTTCTGTTTTGCCTTTTATTGGGTGTTTGAACTTACCCCCATGTTAATATAATTTAAAATAATAATTTATTTCAACATAGTGTCTAAGTATCCAGCTGTTCTTCATTCATCCAGTCATAACCAGAAGGAAAAATGATGCCATAATGTTTCATTCTATTATGATTGTTAGGGGAATTCTCCACATTGGAGGCAAATGGTTCGGAATGGAGCCCCTCAACACCTCCAGCACATTTGAACATGTGCTTTATGAATTGGAAGATGTGCAGGGTATCCCCTTCCACTGTGGGGTGCTGAATGGCAGCCTGGAGCATGAGATGTTTGTGAAGCAGTCTGTGAAATACACATTTGCATCAAACAGTACCTCCAGCAGGGACAGGCTCCTCAGGGTAAATATATTTCTGTTTCTCCCTTGAGCTGCAGTCCATCTCCAGGGCTCTTGCTCTGGCACAGGTGGGATTGGCCTGGCAGGACATTTCCTGGTGGCTTTCATGGTCACCAAGCTGGTGGGAGCCCTGCTGAGGAAACCCTGGAACAGAACATCAGCACAATGGGGGTCTCACGTGGCTTGAAGCAACCCTGGAAGAGCAGAGTGTGGCCAGGACAGCTGTGGGTAGGACATGAAATGCACAAGCTGCCATTCAGCTCATGCATCCCAATGTCTGATATGGTGTGAATTACTGACACAGAGACGTTTGTGTGGTGATCCAACACAAACTGAGGCCACATTAAAAAATGCAACATTGCAAACTCATTTATATTAACTCACTGTGCTTTCTCACTTGCAGGAGAAGAGAGCTGTCCTGCCCCAGAGAAGCTATGTGGAATTATTTGTGGTTGTGGATCACCACAGGGTAATTATACCATCCAACACTAAAGACATTTCATTGTTTTGCTAATTTTTCTCCTCTGACATTGTTATGGTATTTTACAGTTTTTGCTGAAGAATTCAGATCCTGCTGCAGTGCAAAAGGAAACAGTGGAGCTGATTAATTATGTTGATGGGGTAGGTCAGATAAATTGCCTGGATTCAGTAGTTTCTATTTTATCATAGTGTTCAGAAGAGCAGCTTTCTTTCCAAAAGATATGTTTAGCTACTTCCATAAAGTAGATTGTTTTCAGTTATACTTTGTTTTATATTCCAAATATTTTTATTTCGTTTACAATTAATAAATATTTTATATTTCACTTATAATTACAAATGTATTGAGTTTCAAATAAACTGAAGTTATATCTTGGTCACTATCTTCACCTTATTGTTTACTCAGTAGTAATGAAGTAATCTTTCAGAATTCCATTAGAACAGCTGAGGGACATTATCTATAAATTTTTTTTCAGATGTATAGACCATTAAACATCCAGATTGTTTTGGTTGGGTTAGAGGTCTGGACAGATACCAACCACATATCTGTCATGGATGGTTCAGCTGGAGATGTGCTGAGCAGATTTGTTTCTTGGAGACAGAAAGATCTTCTGAAGCGCTCAAGAAACGACGTTGGTCACCTCATCATGTGAGTTTGCATTCAGGGGGAAACCAGCCATGCTGCCAGTGTTAATGGATATGTATTTATTAAAATATACCTGGAGTAAAAGTCTCTGCACTTCCAAAATGGTTTAACCTGGAAAAATGACAAGAAACTGTAATGGATTCTTAAGAGTTAATAAACTGCGGGGACAAGGTGACCTCCAGAGGTCCCTTCCCACCTTGGCCATTCTGTAATTGAGTGCACTGACACAGCAGACTTGGGTGATTGAGCATTATTTTCAAGCTCTTATTCAGGTATTCATTATTAATTCAATGAAACCCTGCTGTGGTGATAAATTCCTCCTTGACTTCAGGAAGACCAAATTTTGCCTTGCAATATTTCTTTCCAGCTCCTCAGCGTCTTTTAGTAGAAATCATGAACTTTCAACCCATCTTTAACAGCACCTCCAAACTGCTTTTGTTGCAGAGGGAGAAGCTCTTTCAGTGGCTCCATTGGAATGGCTTTTGTGGGCACTGTGTGCTCACATGTCCAGGGAGGCTCAATCAGCACTGTAAGTACATCAGAACTTGGGCATGGAAGGAACTGGTCCTTGACCTACTTGGGCAAATCCCCCTGCTCTTGGACTTGGCTGATTTCTTTCATGGGGTTTCTTTTGTAAAGATTTGTGCATATTTTACACCTTCTTTTTTTAAGTACTTCCCAGTTTCATTGTCAAATTCCAGTTCACTTGCTCATTAAATCTTCAACAAATTCTGTTGGTCATCTTTTGTGATTCATCAAACTCAATATTGCATAATCTCTTCCTTATACCATTAACCACAGAGGTTTTGGGATGGGAATGTAGCTACAAAAAAATGGTGGGGTTTTTTACTCTTTAAATAATTAGAAAGTGAACATAATGCTCTCTGTGTCTGGAATTCCTCACAGGGCTGAAAACAGGCAACAATTTTTTAAAATTTAGTACAAAACTATTTTTTTTCTCCATCCTTGGGGCAGAACCAGTAACTCCAGAGGTTCCTGTCCTTAAAGTATGGATGCCACAAGGTTGTGGACAATCTCAGAAGCAGATTCTGTTCTTTAACAGTACATTGTTGCTGAAGACTCCTTTGAAATCAGTGTCTAACAGAGAATAGAATAGAATAGAATAGAATAGAATAGAATAGAATAGAATAGAATAGAATAGAATAGAATAGAATAGAATAGAATAGAATAGAACCTGCAATGGTGATTCAGACCAGCTGCCAACTTCTTATCCAGAATATGATCCTCAGGAAAGGCAGAGTCTGGCCCCACCTGAAAATAAGGTGACAAATTGTCAGTCTTTGCTGCTCTCACCTTACAATACAATTTGATATTCTGCCTTCATAATCCCTGAGAGCTTTGTGGTGGGAGTAAATCCCTGGGTAGAAGAAGTATTTTCCTTAGTTTCACTTTTCTTAACTTGATTTTCTTTATCAGCTGAATCATGACAAAATGTTACGCCATGCCACAGTAGTTGCACATGAACTGGGGCACAATCTTGGCATGAAACATGATGACAAGAGGTGTCCTGCATCCTTTATCATGCACAGCACAGATAAGTAAGATTTCCATCTATTTTATTGTACTAATTTATTTTGTTTGCAGTGACTGTGCCTTACCAGCTGTGAAACTCCTGTGAACCTGGAAGAGCTTTAGTGGATGGGGGGTTGTTTGAAAAATTTAATCACAGAGGTGGATTCCCTGATTTAGGATTTGACATAATTTTAATTTCTATGAAATCTTATCTGTTTTCTGAGCCAATCATTCTTTATTTGTAACATTCCGAAAAACACAATTGGACTTAATTATTTTCTTTTAGTAATACTGTGTTGCTAGGGTTTTTTCACCCTGTTGAGAATGCTTTCCATGGACTCACTGGGCTTGTGCAAATATGCAACAAATTATTTAACAGTTAATTAAAAAAAAACTTCTTGGCTTATGTTTCCTTCAGTTAATTTGCTCTTTGGCTTCCCCATAGGAGAAAAACATCATCATATTGTATTTATCCCCAGTTGTATTAATAAATCAGGGTAACTGAACACTGGACAAAACTACTCTAGAAAGGAACATTCCTCAGTTCTTGGGGATTCCAAGTTAAGATGAATGTTTTCCTGAGAATATTTTTAATCAAGCATTTTTAGACTCAGTATAGAATTTCTAAGTTTCATACAGGGCACCAGGATAGATAATGTGATGGTGTCTGGCTTCTAAAAGCATTCCTATTATAATAATATTTTAAACTTCTAGTACTGCACCTTAATGCAAAGTACAATAAAAATTAACTGTTTCATTATCTCCTAGCATTATGAAATATAATATTTATTATGGAATAACTGTATTTTAAGAGCTTGATTTGTATGTTCTCCTGTAAGCAAAATATTCACAATAATAAAATATTATCCTTTCCAGTGGATCCAGGAATTTCAGCACCTGTAGTGCTGATGATTTTGAGGCCTTTATTCTAAATGGAGGAGGAAACTGCCTAAGAAATCCTCCCAAAACAAGTAATGTGTACAAAGAACCTGTCTGTGGGAACAATGTGGTCGATAACAATGAGGAATGTGACTGTGGCAAACCACAGGTAATGCATTAAACTGAGCTGGATACTTGTATATATTATATTATATTATATTATTTTATATTATATTATTCTATATTATTCTATATTATTCTATATAATACTGGCCCAATTGCATTATTATCTGAGGAGTTTTCCTTGTAATTTTGCATTTTTGCAAGCAATATCAAAGCAAATTTTAGTAAAAGTTTAAAGTCATCCTTTGATTTTGATGTGGACTCAGTTAAGGGCTATTGGACTCCACAGAACATTGAGGCACTGGTGAGAAAAAACTGAAATTCAGAGCAGAGTGTGTGGGAACCAGTTTGTGCTCGTTTTTAGCATCATGGATATTTCTGTTCCATGACAGAGACTGTTTATCTACAGAACATCCACAGGTTTGTTAACTGTAGCCCTTCAATTCTGCCCACACAAAATGACTTTACAGAGTCACATTGGCACTGTCAAAATGTCCCTCCAAGAACATTTGTACTGGCTCATTCTTCAGCAGGTAAAAGTGCCTCAAAAAAGGCAGCAATAAATGAAAAGGCTGCCAGCAAACCCTGCTTCCATTGGCATCACTGTGCCACTATACATAAAAATAGGTGTTTTNAATTCAGAGCAGAGTGTGTGGGAACCAGTTTGTGCTCGTTTTTAGCATCATGGATATTTCTGTTCCATGACAGAGACTGTTTATCTACAGAACATCCACAGGTTTGTTAACTGTAGCCCTTCAATTCTGCCCACACAAAATGACTTTACAGAGTCACATTGGCACTGTCAAAATGTCCCTCCAAGAACATTTGTACTGGCTCATTCTTCAGCAGGTAAAAGTGCCTCAAAAAAGGCAGCAATAAATGAAAAGGCTGCCAGCAAACCCTGCTTCCATTGGCACCCCTGTGCCACAACACATCAAAGCAGGTGTTTGTCTGCTGGCTTGTAAAATAAAACACACCAACAGTGGCTGCTGGTTCTTTGTAAAGCAGGAGAAAGTGAGAATCTGACACAGTTATTTGAAGTTTGGCTTGTCCATCCACGTGGACTGCTGAGTACTGTCCTGGCTGTGTAAATAAAACAGTTTCCCCTTTCAATGTTCTCAGGAATGCTCCAACCCCTGCTGTGATGCTGCAACCTGCAAACTCACCCCTGGCTCACAATGTGCTCAAGGACTGTGCTGCAAAAACTGCAAGGTAGGCAATGCTTTATTGTTACTATTCACTGAGATTTTTGAATGTTTGAAAAGAGCTATCCTAATCCTCTTGACACATTTTCAAATGACATTCACCAGTAAGAGAACGTGTAAGAAGAGAATTTGTCTTCCTTAAAATCATGAAATATTCCCAGTTGTCTTTGTTTCACTCTAGAACCTCCTCTCTTGCAACACTAAAAGTCCTCTCCCTCTCTGGTCCTAGTTTAAAGTGGCAGGAGCAGAGTGCAGAGCAAAACAAGATGTCTGTGATCTGCCTGAGTACTGCAATGGAAGCACTGCCTACTGCCCAGATGATGTTTACATCATGAATGGTCACCCCTGCAGCAACAACAAGGCTTATTGCTACTATGGGGTGTGCCAGAGCTTTGATTCCCAGTGTGAATCTATCTATGGGAAAGGTATGGTTAGCATTTCATTTGTCATTTTTAAACCCATTTGTAGGATCCTGATAGACATTTCCAATTTTTCTTTCTGGTGTTTTTCAAACACCTTACTGAGATTCACTTTTTTTTTGTTTTGTTTTGTTTTGGTTTTTTTTGTACAGGGGCACGAAAAGCACCTGATATATGCTTTAAAAAAGCAAATATTAAAGGAGATAGGTTTGGAAACTGTGGAATGAAAGGTGGAGTGTACAAGAAATGCCCTGTCCAGTAAGTCACCACCAATTAAATAAAAGCCAACCCTAAAATCTTCAATGTAAAAAACCATATTTGTTACAAAGCCCTAAAGTGAGAGATTTAACAGAATATTTTTTTTTTAATGTAAGCTAAAAAGTTGGAATGGATTAGCACTGATACTGATTTTTATCTGTTCACCCTGTCTCTGAGTCTCCTTTATTCCATACAGGCACAGTCTGTGTGGGAAGCTCCAGTGCACCTCTGTCAGTCTTCAGAACCTTCCAGCCTGGAGCGTTGTCAATAATGCCTCTGGGGTTTTGTGCTGGTCCTCTGACTTTGACTTGGGATCAGACATCCCTGATCCTGCCCAGGTCCATGATGGGACAGCCTGTGGAGAGAACAAGGTGAGAGGAATTACAGCAGCATGACAGAATATATTCCAGGGGGAAAGTTCTGAGCTTCCAAAAGCATTACCTGTCTCTCTTGTTCATATGCCATAACACAATGAAAATCTTTTGAGATCATACAATTAATTAGCTCTTCAAAATCTGGGGTTTTATCAGTCATTCAAATTACTCCATCAAAGTGCATCCACAGAGTTAAGCAAACCTGAGACTAATAAGGTTATAAAATTCTGAAATACTGAATGTTGTTCTTTTTCTTAACATGTAAGTGAAAGCTGCAGACTTGTAAACATATACACTTATATAGTATATTTATAAAAGGATGGGATTTTGTTAAGTTTTGTCTTTGCAAGACTCTAATTACTTGTTCCAGGCCTGTTTAGGTTTTGAGTGTCTTGATGCAAGATATCTGGGCTACAGCTGTGATGTAAAGCAGAAGTGTAACAATAATGGGGTGAGTAGATGGTGCTTTGTGCCCTGTTTCTACACTGTGCAAATTCCCTGCATTGAAGCAATAACCAAGCAGGTGGCTTTGCTTTTTCCTGATCTGTGTTTAAAGTTAAATCCACTGTAATTCATGTTGCCAGAACACTGCAAACCCCTTAGCACTAACATTGAGAGGCATTTCATCTGGATTTCCCAAGGGAATTGTTTTAATATTACTGAGCTGGTGAACTGTAAAAGGAAAATATTCCTTTGAGGATGACAGCCTGGTAATTCCTGATTTATGTATGTCTCTGTGAAAAAATCAAAATGGAGCCCAAAGGTTGTAAAAATAAGAAGGTTTCTGGACTGTGATTTATTGCAGGCAAATAACACAAATGTTAATTTAGAGAGAATTACCACGGGGTATCAGAATCCCTCAGTGCTTTGGGGTGTTCTGGAGGGGCAGAGCTTATTCCCAGTTCATATTTAATGTATTTCTGTACAATACTATGCAGTATTTCTTGTTTCCACATCCAAATCCATACCAAAGGTTTGAGTGGCCGCTCTCAGGGAGGTGTTTGTTTGACTAATCCCTGTGTTTGGGGTAAGGGTGTGACAACGACGGGAACTCTCCCTGCCTGACTCACGGCTCCCTCTGTTTGGGCTGTAGGTGTGTAACAACAACGGGAATTGCCACTGCAACGCGGGCTGGGCCCCTCCATTCTGTAACCAGTCTGGCTACGGGGGCAGTGTTGACAGTGGCCCAGCTCACACAGGTAGGACACTGAAACTGCCCCTCATTCTGCCCCAGGCACTGAGAAAATAATCTGCTAACAACAGCTTCTTTGCAGCTGTTTTGTGTCTATTCCATGAGACACAAATCATGGACTGACTTGAAGAACAAGCATTATTATTTGATATTGAAGTAGCTTTTGCTGGCCTTTACACACAAAATGTTTTCCATCTCTTTGTCTAAAAGCACAGTTCATATCCATAGTTTTCTGAGGAAAATCTGTGTTACTTTCTGTAGAACATTCATGGAATTTTACTAAATTTGTACTTTGTGTTAGGGAAATTTTTTTTATATTTATTAAAAGTTTAGGGAGGCAAAGCAAACAAGCAGAGCAGTTGTGGTAAGCAAATACAACATGAATTTGCTTTAGAATTATTGAAAAAAATTATGGAAATGGAAAAACATTGCACATACATAGGGTGGGTAAGGCAGAAAGAACATATATAAGAAGTTCTTATATATATAAGTATATAATATATAAGTACTTACATATGTAAGAACTTATATAATACCATAAGGCCAAATCCAATTTTTCTGATTGTAACATGTTTTAAATTTCAGTGAAGTTATTAATTTTATTCTACAATTTGAAGATTGTACTTTTTTAAAACAAAACAAAAAAAAAAGCTTTAATGATTTAAATTCCATTATTTCAATTCTTTTTCCCTAGATACATCACTTAGGGATGGGCTGCTGATTTTCTTCTTCCTTGTGCTGCCTGTGGCCATGCTCACTGCAGCAGCAGTATGGAAACGTGATGCAATAAGGAGAAGACTCTGCAGGAAGAGCAGAGGACAGCACAGGTATTTCCCTTCTTACAGGTGCTGTTCCAACATGAGACTCTGCTCCAGGTCAGGGCAGCAAGGTGGATGTTTTATGTACACAAAAAATTCCACACCTCCTAAAATACTCAGTGATTTGACCAAGTAGGTCAAGGACCAGTTTCTTCCGTACCCAGACTTTACCAGTCCCCCCCTGCTCCTTGGAAGTGCAATCCAGACACTCCAGTTGTCTGTTCTCAAACATTTTTCTTCCAAATCCATTGCATTTTCCTAATTTTTGTTGATAATTGTATTGTATGGGCACAGGGGCAGAGCAGATTGAAATTGCTTGTCAAGTCCAGAACAGGATGGACTCAAAGCATGATCCAGACCTCTGAGCTGTGGCTTTGTCCATGGAAAATGCTGCCTCTCTGAAGGATTTCCTGATGATGTGGTTTCTGTTTCAGGGATAACAATGGGCAGGAACCAAAGCAAGGCAACAGAGCAAGTCCTGAAATAGGAAATAATCAGGTAAAACAGATGCAGATATTTATGTTGAGTAATCCAAACTGCACAGTAACTCCAAACCAGTTAATCATGACTTTTGACTCTTTGATGCATTGAAACCACCAATATTATTTCTTAGGCTAAGCTTAGCCAGGCTGTGGTTCTGGTTCTAATAAAACTGAATAAAAAATATCAAAACAAAATGTTGCAAGAGAATGTAAAGAAAGTCCCAGCAAATGAGAACTCATTCTAAAATGATGTTAGCTTAATACTGAATTAATTTGCTACACTTTGTGTTTTCTGCTAACCTGATTTTCTGCAATGTTTTTTCCAGCCTGCTGCAAATCACAATATTTTTACCATATTGCATTTTCCTGGTGCAAGGTTTGTAGTATTTGAAACCTTCTTCACTTCATCTTTCCTATGTTTATGTTGCTGTAAGTGAAGTTATTGATGTCCTGTGTCCTGCTTAGGGGGATTTCTCATGCAGCATCATGAGCTGTAATAGATTAAAGGCTTGAGGGAAAAATGTTGGCATAAGCTCAGATAAATGCTGCAAGGGAGAGGAAGGGGCAGAGAGAGTTAGGTGGAAATGCTAGAAACTGTTTAAAAATTATAAAGAACAAGTTTAGAAATGTCAGGTGTCTCAAGTCATGAAATACTAAACACAATGTGTTTTCCACACTTCAGGCAGCCAGTCCAAACCCTTCCTGCAGCTTCCTCAGGACCTCAGAGACCCCCAGTCCCACCTAGACCAGTTGTCTGAAATGTTTCTTGGGAACCCTCAACGAATTCTGACAAGTAACTGGCCTGAAAAACAAATTAAAGGACTTCAAAGCTCCAGTGCTCTCCTTGTGCAGCCAGAAAGCCTTTGGAAAGCACATCCCTCCTGGAAGGACTGGGTGCCAAGAGGCACTGAACACAGAGTTGGTGATACCCCAATGTTTTGCTCCTTGCTGCTGCTGGCTGTGTTTTTGCCTCCTCTACCTCACCTCTTGGTTTTAGAAATCAGAACCTGAAGTTCAACTTGCACAGGATTGAACCTGGGAGAGTGTCAGAGAACAGGACTCTTCCACTGCTGCCTCACTCTCAGGCCACAGAGAAGTGAACTCAGTTATCCACAGACATCATTCCAAGATGCACTTTACCTCCTGGGCTGTCCTTCCCTCAGGATGCTGCCAGGAACTCCAAGGGCCTGAGGGCAGGTTTGGGGACAGTCCCTGAGCCCTGCTGTGACACCTGCCTGCCATCAGCCCTACCAAAGCTGGGCCCAGAGCCCACCTCTCACAACCCACCAGCCCTGTCAGCTTCCATTTCAGGTCGTTTATAAAAGTAACCTCACCTGGGGACACCAGAAACTCTGAAGGTCACATCCCTGAGCCTGAAAGAACCCATCCATCTCTGTTGTTACAGAAAATGTGGGATACTGGAAAATATCTCTACAGCTCCCAGCAGTTCAATGTTTACTGGGCTTTGCAGCTTGGCATTTCTCCTAGAAATTGATTCCTAAATGAATTGATCAAAACTGATTCCACTACAAAAGCAACAGATTAACTCTTGTCATTCTAAAAGGGTCAGTTAGAAACCAGCACTGATTTAAAAGAGGATGTATGGAGTGACACACTTTGTCCAAATAGGCCTCCATCAAATGTCTCTGTGGAGAAGATGGATCCAGGAATTCCAGGGAAAAGAGTCCCCTGAGCAAAGAAGCAGCTGCAGTGCAGAGATTCCCTGCCAAGAACAGAGCTGTGCATATGGATCCACCTGTCCTTGGGGACTGAAGCACACCCTGGCTGTGGTTGTGCAAATTTGGGAGTACTAACTGGGAAAAAGAAGGAATAAATTCCAGGATTGCCTCATGGAGAAAATATTTCCAACCTCTCAGATGGCCACATCACTGAAGAGCTAGACAAAAGAGCCCAAAAGAGATTGCTGGCAAAAAGTCTGTGTCTTCCAAAGAAGTATCCTCTTCCTTAATCCCTCAGAATCTCAAACTGTTATTAGTAAATATCCCTATCATTTGGACCTCAAGTATAACATGACATTGACTTTATTTATTACATTACAATTTCAAATAAATCCTCAGGGGCAGCACGCTTGGTTTTGTGTTTGTTTTGTGATCACCACAAAAGGTGGGGCTGGGCACAGGGATGGCTCAGCGTTTGCAACTCCGGGGGTCACTAAAGAGAATTCTTGAGTTTATTGTGGCAGCAGAATTGGGTAAAAAATGGGTAAAACCAGACCCGGGCAAAAAAATGCGTGTTAGGAAAATTAATCCACTAACGCCAGAGGTTTATGTCCAAAAAGGAAACAGAGGAGTCCTTTTACTTTATTCGAATAAAGGGAGAGGCCATGGGGCATTTCCCCTGGGGTCTCTCAAATTTTTGCAGGAGGCAGCCTCCTCTTTATCCCGATTTCCCGGCTCCACGTCCCTCTTTCTTTCCCCATTGGCCGAGGTACTTGAGAGGTGCAGACTTCCCACAATGCCTAATAACTAAAGATTCCCCTTTAACGTATAACCCCCTTTTAATTTTTAATTCTCGTGGAATTTATGGGTTTTCCCCATTGTTTCTTTCATCCCTCAATATCCAATTTCATTTCTCAGCAAACCTACGGTTTGTTTGCAAAGGCAAATATCTTCTTTTCCATTCATCGATCAGTGGAATCCTTTCCACTGTTTCTTTTATCTCTCAATGCTGGTTTCATCTACCAGTAGACCCAGTGCTTGTTTGTAAAGACAATTTTGTCATTCCTCTCATGGGTAAAACCAGACCCGGGTAAGAAATGGGTAAAACCAGACCGGGGTAAGAAATGGGTAAAACCGGACCCGGCTCAAAGGGGCCGTTCCTGGCTGTGGCGTTCGCACCGAGCCCGCCAGGGGGCGCCCCGCAGCTCGGGCCAGGCGCANTGCCCGCCGCCGGCAAGTCCACCCTGGCCCGCGCCCTGAGCCGCCGGCTGCCGCAGCGGCCGGGCTGGGCCTGCGCGCTGCTCGACTACGACGAGCTCATCCCGCCGGAGGCCTTCCTGCCGCGCGCGCCGGGGGCGGGCCCGCGCGAGCCGTCCCCGTTGGTCAGTGCGGCTGCGCTCATTGGCCGGCGCGCCTTACGTCAGTGGGTGGGGCCTCCGTTGCCGGGCAACGGGACGCGGCCGCCGCGGGGCTGGGCTGGGCCGGGGCCGGGTCCCCTCACGGCGGGGCCCGGGAGGGCGGGAGCGCTCAGCAGCGGGGACTTGGGGCCATGAGCTCTCGCCTCTGTCTCTCCACAGCTGCCCGCCTGGAAGCAGAGCCGCCGCCAGCTGCTGCAATGCCTGGAGGGGTTCCTGCGGGCGCGGCTCACCGGAGCGCCGCTGCCCGGCCCCGAGCAGCCCGGCTGGGAGCGCTTCCTGCGCTGCTGCCGCCGGCAGGGGCTGCTGCCCGCCGCCGACGGGGACTCTAGAGACGCTTCCCGGCCGCTCCTCCTCCTGCTGGATGACAACTTCTATTACCAGAGCATGCGCTACGAGGTGTACCAGCTGGCCCGCAAATGTAATTATTCCTTGATCTTCGGCACGAGGATGTTTGTAGGAAAATCAGTGCAAGTGTTCTCTTGGAGCGTTGTTATTCTGATTGCGGGATACCTGTAACAGAGTAGCAATCAATGTAACTTTGTTACTGTCTTATTATAAATTGGTAGATCGTGTTAACCCCTTCCTAGAGCAGCCTTAAAGCACCTTCCAGGATATAAAGGGCTCCAAGAGAGCTGGAGAGGGACTTTGGACAAGGGCATGGAATGACAGGGCAGGGGAAATGGCTTCCTTGTGACAGAGAGCAGGGTTAGATGGGATATTGGGAAGGAATTGTTCCCTGTGAGGGTGGGGAGGCCGTGGAACAGGGTCCCAGAGGAGCTGTGGCTGCCCCTGGATCCCTGGCAGTGTCCAGAGCCAGGTTGGACACTGGGGCTTGGAGCAACCTGGGACAGTGGAAGGTGTCCCTGCCCATGGGAGAGGATGGAATGAAATGGGCTTTAAGGTCCCTCCCAGTCCAAACCATTCCATGGTTCTGTGTGTGGTTCTCAGACATTAGTTGTGCAGCCTTGAAGGTAAAATTATGTTCCCTGTCTAGATTTGTTTTCCTGTCAGGCTCAGAACCAGTGCAGAAGCTCCTCATTCATGCAGAGCCTTTCTCCTGTGTGTTGCTCTCAGAAATTGTTACTTGATCTGCTTAAAGATAAAATTGTCTGGTTCTGTTCTTTTTAGATTCCTTGGGCTTCTGCCAGTTATTTTTAGAGTGTCCAGTGGAATGCTGCCTGCAGAGGAATTGCCTCAGAAGTGATCCTGTGCCTGAGCAGACAATACAGTTAATGGCAAGGAAAATAGAAATGCCAGATCTCAGGAAAAATGCTTGGGAGCAGCACAGCCTCATTCTGAGCAGCTCTGATTGCATCTCAGAGGACAAGTATGTTCCTGCACTGATCCTAGAGTTTTCCCTAAGTGCTATTTTCAGTGGTAGAAGCTTGTTATTGTATCTACACAACGTGTAAAAAATATTCCCAGTGGTGATTGTTGGAACCCAGGCAGTTACACAGAATCCAGGCTTGTTGGGAGCTCACAGCCACCATCCTCAGAAGAGGTAACCTCAAAACCCACAGCATTGTCACTGAAAATCTGAGTAAATTGTCTGAAATGCTAAAGCTGGAAAGAATTTGAGTTGTAATTGTTTTTCATTTCAGATTATTTCACTGATTGCCTTAAAAATTTAACTCAAAACTTACTTTTTTTTTTCCTGTGGCATCCTTAGAAAAAGAAAAAAGTATATCTGTTTGATTGCCATGGTTGACTCTGCTGTTTGCTTTCTTAGTGAGCAGATCATGGATTTGCTGGCCACTGCTTTGGAAAACCCAGAGAGGCCAAATGAGGAGGACACTGAGCAAAAGGTAGCACTGCTGGGCTTCAGGGCACAGCTTTGGCTGCTGCCTGAGGTGTTGCTCATGTGCTGTTTTCAAACTGCACTTCAGAAGTCAAGTGAATTCCAAGTGTTTGTTTGTTTTGTGGCCAGGAGGCAGCTCGAGCCCTGTGTGCAGCCAGTGCTGTCCATCAGGCTGACCAGGAGTGCAGGAGAGCCATCTCCCAGGCAATGCAGCATGCCAAAGGTACCTCTTCTACCTGTCCTGTCCATCCTAGGTGCTGACTGGCAATGGAAAGCAGTCCCTGAAACACCCTCGGGGTGAATTCCTGTGCAGGAATCCTATCCCAGCAGGTGTGCCTGAGGCAACACCTTCACTGCTCTGGTCTGTGTTATTTGTAGGTGTTTGTAGATTTAAAAACCAGCATAATATTTATTAACTGCATTAAATACAGCTTTGATAAAGCCACTTAGTACAGAGCAGCATTTGGGAGGAGTTTAATACTGTTTTGGGACATGTCAGTACGGATAGGGGTTTGCAGCCTGCACTGATTTGCTCCTAAGATTTATAAGAGGAGCAACTCAGTGTCCTTAACTGCAAAGCTCAGCTCTGTGCCTGTGTTCAGGCTTCTCTCTGTGACCAGGACAGGAGGGAATGGCTGGAGCTGTGTCAGGGCAGGTTCAGGTTGGATTTAGGGAAAGGTTCATCCCCAGAGGGTGCTGGGCACTGCCCAGGCTCCCCAGGGAATGGGCACAGCCCCGAGGCTGCCACAGCTCTAGGAGCTTGGCCAAAGCTCCCAGGGATGCCCAGGTGGGATTGCTGGGGTTTCTGCAGGGATGATTTTCAGGGTTTCTTTCAGTGCATGATCCCTGTGGGTCCCTTCCAGCTCAGGACATTCTGTGGTGCTGTGATTTTTTCTGTAAGCATGAAGTTAAAAGTTAAGCTTCAATTTTCTTTCAGGTAAAAACGTCCTCCCAGGTGAGATGAAGAGCCTGGCAGAAGAACTCAACAAACTGAAAGCAAAATTTTTGGAAGACCTGAGACAAGGAAGGACTTTGAAAACCCAATATTCTGACCCTGGTGCAAGTGTTATTTCTTCATTCCAACATGAGGCAACAAATGTAGTAAATAAATATATTTTAAAGTAATGACATAGAGAATGTTGGGTGTTTAGGAGTCCAGAGTGTTTCAAATGCAGCACTCTGAGCACTGCTGCTGAGAGATCTGAGGTGCAGCTCTTCTCTGCAGCCCCTGTGCCTCCTCTCCCCATGATGTGGAAGAGAAACACTTCAATCAAGTGTAACCAAGCTGTTCTTGGCTGTGGAGATCAAGCCTAGAGCAAACCATCCTGAGCTTTGAATTTCACAGAATCAGAAAGAGTTAACCCATGAGGAGCACTTGGGAAAGCACCAGCTCCACCCATGGAAGGATGTGCAATTAAGAATTGAGACCTAATTAGAAAGTGTTATTTTATTCATATCTTACAAAAGCAAAGCTTCACAACATGAACTACACGAGATAAGAGTTATTTCAGAATTAACCTTGTCATCTCAAAAACGTTCACTGACATTAAAATTTATTTTACAACTCTAACAGGTTTCATTTCTGCATAAAATCTGCCCTTTACACTGAAATACATATTATTAACAAAGTAGGTACTTAGAAGCACATACACAAAGATTGCTCAATGAAAAATGCTTTAGCAGGAGAGAGATTTCCTGCAGCAGAACATCCTTCTGCTGTAGATTTTCAAAGAAGCTTAAAATTAGTAGAAAACTTGCCAGTGAGGACTTCTAAATTACATTCCCTTTGTCAAAAAGAAAAAAAGGCAAACCCCCAAAACATTCTGGAACAAAACAAACAGTAACAGATTATTTGGCTGGAAAACATTGCTGGAAAGTGTCTCCCAGCAGTGAGTTTTATATTAAAATGCCAATCAACGTTTTATGTGTAAATCCTCATCTAAACACGTGTCTGTGAAAAAACAACTATTTTTCCTATTGCCTCATTCACAGTTGTAGTATTAACTGAGATAATGAAGATGTTCAAATATTCAAATGCTCATTGGAATATTCAGTCTCAAAACAGTAAATGTGGATTAAGAGTGCTATAAATAGTGCATGTTAGAAATGTCCACAAAGCTACAAAATAATCTGTGACAATAAAAACAAAACCCCCACAAACTTCATGTTTTGTAACAACAGAACTGAGCTATGGAAAAAAATCCATCTCCTTCCCAAACTTCCATTAATAACAGTTAAATGCTGATCACCCATTACCTTGTAATATAAGGATTTGGGGTTTAAAATAAAAAATAAGTAAGTGCAGTGTAGCAAATGGAGGACTCAATGTGAAAAGTTCTTTTAACAGAGGACTCAGTCCCAGGATCCTGGATAAGTCTCCCCCAGTGACTCTGCTTGTGCAAGGGATCACACTTGGCAAGAACCTGCCAGTACCAACTCTGGTCTTTAAATGACAGTCAATAGTATGTGTAAATAATGAAAAATGGGAAAGCACACCTTCCAAAGCTCCTCAGCTGGCAGAAGGGGACAGTGATGCCAGGGCATTGTTTGGCACAGCTGAACACACAGATCATGGAACAGGAACAATCCCAGTCCTGGAAGGACACAGGGATCAGTGCAGAGCCAAGGGATGAGCCCCAAAGCTGCCCAAGAACCCCCCTGCAATGGGGAGTTTGCCCAAGGAAACAGGGAAAAGAGTTTTTTCATTCCTCAACCATTTCCGGTGTCCCAACTAATCTTTCCTCAAGAGCAGAACCAATGGTATCCAGGCAGCAGCAGGAAAACCCTTCCAAACAACCATTTGCAAGGCTTGGGGAAAGATCTTTTCACACTGAGTTCTGTTGTTAAGAACACACATTCCCCACAACAGGATCCCCTCCTAAACAAGGGCCCCTTTTCCAGGAGATCCTGCAGGCTTCCTCTTGTTCCAAATTCCTCCAGTAGTGACCTATCCTTACTTTTGGTCAAGGCCATCGTGGTTCAGGAGTCATTTCTCCAAATCATGAGACAAAGAAAAGCCTCTAATGATGTTAACACAGCCCCAGAGGGTCACAAACCACATCTGTGCACATGGAAATTCCTCTCCCTACCACACCAGGAAGGAAAACACCACAAACCAAGGAGAACGTGGCTGCTGATCACTCAGTGCTGGAAGGTGCTCCCTGGAGCACCACCAGTGTCCTTGGAAATGCCAGAGCTTAGGAATAGGAGACTGCATCATAAATTCACACACTTCCATAAATTACTAATTGTAAAGTCTTCCAGAGGAATTTCTTATTTGAGACACTGTATTTGAGCCAAATTTAAGCTGTAGACTTGTTCAGTGTGTGATCCAAAGAGAGCCACCATTTCTGCCCTCTCTGACTGGAAGAAAATTTGATTCCAAAACCTGTCCAGGAGCAGTAACTTCTACCTGGATTCAATTCAATCAGCTTTTACTCCTTAAAATAAAGGATGTGTACACACACACACTTGCAGTTTTACTTATAAAATAAATCTAAAAAGTATAAAGCAACAATGAATTATTTTAGAATTACAGAGTGTCACAATGAAAAATGGAAATTACATTCTGTCTTACAAATCCAGCAAAAGGAATTCTGAACCAGGCCTGAAAACAAAACAATTTTTAGGAGTGACAGAGCTATTGTTCATCTTCACTACACTGGAACCAGTTCAGTGGCAGATTTCTGACCTCATTACTACAAGACTGCACAGCCAAGAACCCAGTTCCTCAAGCACAGAAATTCAGCAGTAGGTCAGTCAGTTAGACAGAAACATGTCTGGTATCCAAATTTCTATTTAAATTAAAGTCAAAATTACTTCTACAGCTACAATTCTTACACAGGTGGTTTTCCTGCATTGATCCCACCCCGATAATTTTAAGTTTTTCCACTGGTTTCAGAAGTTTTAGCTCCCATAACAATTTAAATTTGAGTAAGCCAAACATTTGCTACTCAGATTCCAACCTCTGACTTGTGGAACATTAATTAAACCTCCTTGCTTTTAACAAAACACAGTTTGCTGATAGGAAAAGGGGAATACATAAGGGAAGCTTTAATTTGTCTCAAGTAGGACAAACCAAGGTAAAAGTGCATGTCTAAATATGGGAAAAGTAACAGTTCTTCCTTTATTTTTAATGTCTCAAGTTCTTATCTAGCACATAAAGTTATTATTAATTTTAATTAGATGTTTTTTCAGGTTTATGTTAAAGTGCCTGTCCTTTAGCCTGAGGGCTTCAAAAGATGAGTGTACACTATGAAACAAAATAAACAACTTCAGTTAGCATTTGCCATCTACAATTCCTAAGAACAACTTCAGTGGAGTCAGCCAGTTTTCCTTTGCATCCTGCATGGGAGCCCAGAAAAAGCCAGAGGTCCTTCCCCTTATTCCCAGCACACCTAAAGGACATCAAATATGGGAGAGGGGACAAGCCAGGCCTCCAAGTCAGCTGAAATTCACAATAAACTGGATTATACAACTCTCAAAAATATAGGCAAGCTCAGTTGTAGCCTGGCCCAACAGAAAACTGAACAAAGGAGTTGTAATCTGTAAACTTCTTGCTTGTTTCTATCAGAATTCTGTCAGCAGGACAGAAGTCTAATTGTGCAAATTTTAAGTCTCTGTACAACTCAGTTTAAGGCAGTTAGAAATCTCACAGAATATATATTAGTTCTACAGGCTCTTCATTATGTCTCTAAAAATTGCCTCCTCTGAAAAACAATGACATGTAAAATTTGTAGAGTGTAGGTAAAATCAGGTATCTTACCTTTTTGTTTTTATAACTCAAGAATGACAGGCTTTTAGCTTGTTTTTTTCCTACCATATTCACAATAACCTGCTATCTCCTGGTTTTGTGCTAATAGTTAAATTAGTGTTTAAGTCCTAGCATGAAGACTTTAGACTATACTAAACTAAAACTTACTATTAACCTTCATTAAGGTTAAATGATTAACACAACTTTTATACCAAATTGAATTGGTATGTGAAAATTGCTTTTTTTTTTTTTTGTTTGAGTAGCCAGGTTTTTAAGGATTTCTCCAAAGTCATAGAATGGTTGGGCTTGGAGGGGCCTTAAAGGAGGGACAACTTTCACTGTCCCAGGCTGCTCCAAGCTCCAATGTCCAGCCTGGCCTGGGGAACTTCCAGTGACTTCCAGAGCAGCCACAACTGCTCTGGGACCCTGTGCCAGGGCCTCACCATCCTCCCAGGTAAAAATTCCTTCCAATGTCCCATCTGTCCCTGCCCTCTGTCACCATGAAGCCATTCCTGTCTCTGCATGATGTGTCATTGCATTGACCTTTTGTATTTTATGGAAAAAGTCTCTTGTCTTGCCTAGTGAACAATCTGGGAATGACATCCTATGGCTCAGGACACACGCTCTGCTTCTCCACTTGCAGAATGTTTATTGGGATTAAGTGCAAGCAACTGAAATTTAGCAACCACAGCATGTAAATGCATTCCAACCCTTACAGCACTCTTGGCTTTTTTTTTTTGAAAGGCTACATTTATAACAGCAGCTGAATCTGATACAAAATTTTCCTGGCAAGTTTTACAAGAACACAGAAATCAAATTGCTTCCTTTGTCCAATTGATAGAAGTGAAGATTCCTTATGGGAATGTGCAAGCTTTCCATCAGCAAGTATGAAAAATAGACTGTAATATGTTAAAAAACTAAACCAAAGCATGTTCTCAAGTCAATGTTGATTATGTTGGCCTCTTGCGAAGTGGCAAGCGAAGTCGTACTTGTTTTTACACTTACACCCACAAATGTTACACTGGAAAGGATTCTCAAATCCATGGCATCCCATGTGGATGGTGTAGAGGATATTGTCTGCAAAGTACATGTCACAGTGAGGGCAGTGGTGCAGGAGCTGAGGGTCCTGCACTGGCAGGGTGGGAGCTGGGGTGCTGGGCTGGCTGTTGCTGATACTGGGCGTACTGGTGTGGGCACTGCGGTCGCTGCTGGGCCCTGCCACGGGGCTGTAGTTCCTCTGGTTGTGTGTGGGCCGGGAATCTGGGCTGGTTGGAGAGGAATTCTGAGGGATATTTGCTGACACAGCTGAAACTACTGCAGGTGCAGCAGGCTGCTGGATCATGAAAGGCTTTTCGTCTTGACAGGAAACGACGTCGGGAGAGGCTGGGTTTTGGTTTTCAGGTGGCAAGCTGGACAACTGTCCTGCTAAGGTGGAGAGCTGGTTTAAAGGATTATCCACCATGAGGTCCTGTGGATCCCTTGGCAAGCCCCCGCTCTGAGTCGTTTTTGTCATGCTCTCGTACGCCTCAGGCTGGATATTGGGGATCTCATGGGTGAAATCATTAAGGTAGTCTGGTTTCTGCACCACCATGGAAGGCGGGCTCAGGTTTATTAACGCCCTTCTGCTGTAGCCCAAATTGCTGGTCTTCTTCTGCAGAACCCCCCACATCTTCTTGCTGCTCAGGGAAGACCTGGTGCCCTTGATGGGCACCATCTTGTGCTTGCGGCGCCGGTGGTGGGACAGGTTGCTGCGGTCGCTGCAGCGGAACGAGCACAGCTCACACTTGTAGGGCTTCTCCCCGGTGTGGGACCTCATGTGAGCCTCCAGGTGACGCTCGTAGGCCGAGGCAAAGGGACACAGGTGGCACCTGTGTGGCTTCTCCCCTGGAAAATCAGAACAGATTAGCCCACAGCACCCGGGAAAGGCTTTGTGTGGAGCACGGAGCGGCTCGCTGGGTGTTGTGTGCCAAACTTCAGTCACTGCCAGCTCCAAGCTCAGCTGGGTGTCCTGGGAGAGTGGAGAACACTGGGACAGCTCTGCCTCACTCAAGGGATCATCAGCACATGGGAAAATCCTCAGTGGGATCAGCACAACCTGCCTGGGAATTGCAGCAACAATGCCAAGGACTGAATGAAGTGGTGTTTGTGTGGCGCCCTTAACTGAATCCAACCTGTTCTTCACCATAACCCTGTTTGAACCCTGAAGGAGGGAATCCTTCCGAGCCTTCCAAACACCCCTACTCCTAAACATCCTGGAACTACCACATAAATAACCCACACACACAGGCAGCCACTCCAGAACTGAGCTTTGAAAAAGGATCCTGTGGCTAAAGGGTTATAAGAGAAAACAAAAGCCAGGCATTCTCTGGAGAGCTGTGTGCTCTTCTAGATGGGAGATGGGATGGTGATCAGGGAGACCATCATCTCCTGTGCACATGCAGAACTTTGCTCTTTTATTAAATGAAATTTATAGATACATTAACTTTAAAAAAAAATACTCAGAAAACCTTGTAACACAGTAACAGGCTGACACATTTGTAACACAGCACTTTGGGACTTGTGATTTTCCCTTTATAGACTGATCTTCTAGGAGTTATAGATCCAGGTCTGCAATGTCAGAAGTGCCTGAAGGATCTGATGTGTGTTCAGGTGCTGAAATGAAAGATCACCTTACTCTTCCTATCTGCAGTGCCAGCTCAATTTCTAAATCCCTGTCATGTGACTGATGAGCATTCCACAGTTTGGAATCACACTCTGGGATATCAAATAGATTTCTTTTATTGTGCCTCCACCACTGGCTCTCCAAGAGGAAAGAAATTAAATTTTGTGCTACCTCTAAGTACCTTCTTTGCACCAAGTAAAACCCTGATTTCTCCATGAGCATCTCTCTGGTACTCAAATATATCCACACAAGGATGGGTACAGATCTGAAGACTTGGTAAAGTGCTGTGAGAAGATTGGCAAATTCTGTGTGAATGCAGGCAGTTTGTCAATCTGATTTCATTCTAAACTGGTTACACAGAGAAAAAAGTTTTGCAATAGTCCAATGCAACTGGTGAACTACTCATTATCTGCTGTCAGACTCAGCATGAAACCAATCCTGCAGCAGGCTGCACTGAATAATAATAATAATAATGGTTGCATGATCACTCCTGGGTCACAACTGCTTTGGCAGATGTCCAGGGTGCTGTACCTGTTCATTTACACTGCTCTGAGGCTGTGAGTCAGCTGCCACTTCCCTGCTTTAATGCTGACTCATCTGAGCCTTCAGAGCACAAGCAATAAGCAATCCATCTGCTGGCCCTCTTCCAAGCAAAACAACACTCAGGCCTTGGATCTTCTTCCCTTGAGTGAAAAAACAAACCAAGCCAAACCAGGAAAACCAAACCAAAATAATTTTTCTTGTTCTGGAAGACACAAGAGAAGAATTTACCAGGTTTTCAGAATCTGAACCTCAGAACTCTCTGCTTTCTGGCTGGTTGCCATTTCCTACCCCATTATGCCCTGTTGAAACAAGCCAACACTGCAGGGCCAGTGCAAGGAGCCCCACCTTCCCCAAATCCACCCAGGGAGCTACTGTGTGGAAGGAATGATCCCAGCAAAGTCAGAGTCTGACTGACTGTACCTGAGGAGAGCTACAATCATATCCCAGGTGAGTCCCAAAATGTCACCTACCCAAGACCACTGAAAAGAGACACTGGGAAGCTTTGGGACAGTCCATACCTGACTGGAAACCTGTAAAACTTTCATCCTTTGCAGGACACATTTTTTTCTGCTCTGCTTAACACTCTAAAGTCTTCTGTACTGGTGTGATACACTTGACAGACTTCACAAGCACCTGCTTTTTTGTTTTCTCTCATTTGCCATGAATTTGGAGCTTTCAGAACAGTTTAGGGTATTCTAACCTTTATGAGAGTTTTGCTTTCCAGGTTTATACATCCAACAGTGGCAAATGCTCCTTAACAAGCCACAGTTGGTAACTTTTCTGTTCCCTGCTGATATCAGTCACTTACTTGATGGTATGTCCTCACATTTGAATATTCTACCAGTAACTTTATTTTTATTACTGTGCTTTGTACTTCCACATCTAGAATGTTGTGCAGAACAGGAATGTTTTCATGGCTAAACAACAGAGGAAGAAAATTTAAAAAAAATATCTCTGTGTAGGAACATATACATTTGTCACTTTTCTCATCAGCACAGAAAAACTAAAAGATATTTCCAGGGCCCTTCAATTGACATTGAAGCTTTCATACTAAACTTTACTCCCATATAGCTATAATAATAAATGTAGGAATTTGAATAGTTCAAATAGGTACATGGCACACCTTTACAAAAATAGACTATAAAACCCCACCAATGCCCAGTTATTGTTAAGAACTCTCACAGGGCTTTAATTTGCCAACTCGTGACATGCAAATCCCAGTGCTGAGGAAATCCCCCAAGGCCTCCCAGCCCAGCAGAGCAGAATCCCAGACCTGTGTGAATCCTGATGTGCTCTATGAGCCGTGCTGTCCCTTTGCTGGCGTAGTTGCAGTATCGACACTTCAGCTTCCCATCAAAAGTCCTTTCAAAGCCATCCACCAACATTCCTGAGTTTTCATCCAGTGAAACTTCAACAGAAGGATGATCCAGGCCATTCTGATCACCTTCTGTCCCAGCTGTGAACAATGCAACAGAGATTTTAATGAGCAGTCTGTGGGACACCATCTGTCACACTGTAAACAAATGGCTTTTGCTACTCTCTGCCCTTGCTCTTTAAATATTATAAAATAATATATGAATTATAAAAACATGACCTGATTAACACAAAGGTACATTCACATCCTTTGAGACATGAGAATGTCTATCATAAATGCTTCCATAGAGCTGCAGCATTACCTGAACTGTGAACACTGAAGTCACTCTCAAAAAAAATCAGATTTATGGTACAAGAATTAGCTCACCTCCCTGGAGAGTCTCCACTTCCTTGTCACCAGTAACAGATCCAGAAATCATATTGACATGGTGAGTCTGCTGGGTCAGATATTCCTGAAAATCCTTCACAAAGTCCAATGGCTCTGCCTTCTTTTCCCCCATATTGACTCTTTCATTTACAACCTCTCGTGCCTAGAAGGGAAAATGTTTTCAGAACACAAGTGTTATTGAATTTGGCTGCATTCATAATAACAAGTTTGGGTTTTGGGTTGGATTTTTTAAGTGAAGAATTACTTTTATCACAAGGCGTGAGCCAAAGAACAAACTGATAACCATAAGTATACTGGGTTTTGAATTTTAAAGTCATTAAAGATCACCAAGTAAAATTTATGGGGAAATCTCTTTCAGCAACAGCTAAATAAAGATTGTTATAATAATAAAATAGTAAATAAAAATTTAAAACCCCAGCATAATAATAAAAATCAACCTGTCTTAAAAAAAAATGGATCATACCTGAATTTAGTTCCTTGCTAAGTAGCAAACATGCTCCAAAATGTACCCAGATAAAAAGCAGAGCACAGCTTCTCCACTTACCCTAGAAGGAATAAAAAGGAAATCTGAGTCCATTACTCTTAATTTACAATGCTACCATTTCAATAAGAATATTCTTTATTTTTAATAGGTACTTAGGTGACCAAGAGAAACTCAAGTTCAGAGTTCCAGACCACATTTAAATATCTCCTCCTGTGTATCCAAAGCTACTTACAGATGTTTGTTCATTTTTGGCATCCAGATGAGGATGCTCTTTCACATCTTACCTGAGTGTGCTCAACTCCCAGCATTGATTATCACCATTTAATTAGTTTGGATCACAATTTTATGTATCTATCCACCTACCCTCTTCCTGGTGTCACCAGCCTCCTGCAGGCTTAAGTTAATTTATGTTCCATTCCTTGGTGTCTCCTGCAATAAAACAAAGACATCAGGATATGAATTATAATATTAAAGATATCTCTAATATTGAAGATATGAAGAGAAAAACAGGACAATGTAACAGTCCCGACCAGGCCAACTTTCCATGAATTATAAATAAGAAACAACAATTTAAAATTAAACAATTTGAAACAACATCAAAGGTTTGTGTAATCACAGGAGAATCTGTGTGCCTTTAGGTAAGACACTAAAATTTATTTAATGGTATCACAGAACAGTTTTGGTTGGAAGGGACCTTAAATCCCATCCAGTGACACCCCTGCCATGGCAGGGACACCTTCCCCTGTCCCAGGGTGCTCCAAGCCCCATCCAACCTGACCTTGGACAATTCCAGGGATCCAGGGGCAGTCACAGCTTCTCTGGGCACCCTGTGCCAGGGCCTCCCCACCCTCACAGGGAACAATTCCTTCCTAATATCCCATCTAATTCTGCTCTCTATCAGTTTAAAGCCATTTCCCTTTGTCCTGTCACTCCAGAATCTTGTAAATAGTCTCTCTCCATCTTTCTTTTGTGTCCTTTCATGTACTGAAAGGCCACAATCAGGTCACCCCAAAGCCTTCTCTCCTCCAGGCTGAACAATCCCAATTCTCTCAGCCTTACTTGATTGCACTGATTGCATTTTAAAAGCATTTAATTTTGAAAGAAAATGACATAAAATTTCATAAACACGTTAGGGATCAACTGCATAGAACTTCTTTTCTCTACCTCATTGATTTATCATGAAAACACTCATCCTTTTCTTTACACCAGTGTAGGGAAGTCACCACGATTTAAGCATCACCCCAGAGCTCCCATTTGCATGCTCAAACACTTCTGTGATTTTATGTGGTTTTTTTTAGAGCTACACGGCCAGCAGCTCTCCTTCTCAAGGGAGAACATCTGATCCTGTCTGTGTCACTCGTGCAAAGCAGAAAATGCAATTCTAATGATCAGAAACCGAGCAGCCCAGCTCGTGTTTCACACACCAGGGATGGGCCGATCACACACACCGGGTGTCACCCGAGCTCTGCCGGCACAACCACACCTCCTCCAGCTCCACACAACACGGAGCAGAGCACTGAATACTCATTTTCTACCCAGGCACAACTGCTGCACTGAACACTGGCCACAGCACTGAGGTGAGCAAAGTGTGCTGTCAAAGAACGTGCCAGCATGAAATATTCTGCCTACATAATGCTGCTAAAGAAAGCAGTTCATAGAGTACAGCCAGCAGTTTCACACACACACAGTCAGAACTAATCCTGAAGTAATTATAAGAGAATAAAATTATTGTGAGCATATGTATGCATTCCAGCTTCTTCTGAGGAATCCAGAGGTTAAAAGGGGGGGGGGAGGGATGTTCTCTGTTCCACCTTTTTTTGTAGCAAATAAATTAAAGCAGGAAGGATTTCAAATTCCATCCAAGCCCTTCCCCGTCCTCCTGAAGGAGTTTTGACCGTGGGAAGGGGGAGTGAAGCACGGGATCGGTGGCTGCCCGTGATCTGTCATCAACCCCGAACACCCCCGGGCGATCCCGAGCCTCCTCCTCCGCCCCCCCTCAAGAGTGAGAAGCGACACCTCCCAGAAACCCGCGTGTCCCGTCCTGGGCTCCTCGGGACAAGAGAGACGGAGCTTCTGGAGAGGATCCAGTACAGGGCAGCAAAGATGCTGAAGGGACGGGCGCATCTCCGTGCCCGGGAGAGGCTGAGGGAGCTGGGGCTGCTCAGCCTGGAGAGGAGCCCCAGCTGAGAGGGGCCCTCAACCCTGGGTATCCCTGGGTGTCCCTGTCTGTCCCTGGATATCCCTGGGTGTCCCTCTTTATCCCTGTGTGCAGGGAGGGGCAGAGCAGGGCCCAGGCTCTGCTCCAGGGCCCAGCAGAGCAACGGGCAGGGACCGATGCACAGCAAGTTCCACCTGAACATGAAAGAAGAACTTTACTGTGAGGGTGACAGCGCTGGAACAGACTGCCCAGAGAAGGTGTGAAGCCTCCGTCACCGGAGATATCCCAGAAGCTGTCCCATGTGTTCTGAGATGGCCCTGCCTGAGCAGAGCGGTGGCACCGGATCGATTCCCTCCAACCTCCCGCACTCTGTGATTCTGTGATTACAGCGATCCTGCGATTTCAGTAACTCTGTGATTTCTGTGATTCTGTAGTTTCTGTGTTTCCTCTGATTTCTGCGTCCCTCTGATTTCTGTATCCCCCGGCTCCAGATGAAGGGAGCAGCCTCTGGGCTGCGCCGCCGACCCGGCCCCGCTGCCGGCGGGGCAGAGCGGCCCTCCCCAAGCGCTGCCCCCCGCCCCCGCCGCCCGGCTCCGTCACGGCACAGGGAGGCCCCAGAAGGAGAAGGAGGGAGGGGAAGGGAGAGGGAACTAGACGGAAGGGGAGTAAAGAAGAGGGAAGGGGAGGACAGGCAGCACTCACCGCCGCCGCCCCGCGCCGCTCCCGCCTCCCGCCGCCGCCATGTTTGTTGTGCCTCCCCCCGGCCCTGCCCGGCCCGGCCCCGCCCACCGCAGTCTCGCGAGACCCGCGCGCGCCGGCGGGAGCGGAGGGGGGGCGGTGGGTGGGTGTTGTCTCTGACGTCACTGGGGCGGTGTTCTGACGTCACGCAGGCGGTGGTCCTGACGTCACGGGGCGGGCGCCAAAATGGCGGCGGCGGCGGGAGCTTGGCTGAGGGGCTGCGCGAAGGTGACGCCTCAGGGCGGGACAGGGGCGAGGGGAATGGGGACGAAGGAAAGCTGCACCGTGTCCTGCTGGGCTGTTGCGGCTCCCGAGCCCACTGCTGTTGGGTGGGGGTCTCTGGCTCCGGGGCTCGGAGCTGTCGGGGTGCAGGAGCAGCTCTGCCAGGCGTGGGGGGCGGTGGGGGAAAACCCTTTTCTCCTTCTGCCCTGTGAATTCGTGTGTGGAGGGGCGGTGTTGGATAAGATCGTGCTAAGAAAAGTTCTTGTAAGCCTTACGAAATGGTTGTGAGGAGGCAGCACCGTCCTGGCAGCAAAGGTGCTTTGAGGTTTGCTTTACTTCTGTATCAACAAAAGGTTCTTCAGAGGGTGCTGGGCACTGTCCAGGCTCCCCCGGGAATGGGCACAGCCCCGAGGCTGCCACACCTCCAGGAGTTTGGTCAATGCTCCCAGGGATGCACAGGGTGGGAATGTTTGGGTGTGTGCAGGGACAGCAGCTGGACTCATTAATCCCTTTCAATTCGGAATATTCTCTGTTTCTCTAAACACACTTGTGGCGCTGGAGGTGTGATCAGGACATGCAGACACCCCGAGGTTTTGCCACGCCTGCCTTGGCTGTGCACGGTGAGATGTGCTGGCCTGGCACCTTCTCATGCAGCTCATGGGTGTGTTGTGGCTATGGAAATAAATTGAAATAAAGGAAAGCAACCCCAGAAATGAAGGCAAGGTTCACACTGGGAAGCTTCTCTGCCGGGAAATAGGAGCTGTGTGGAAAGCAGCTGGGATGGATACAGCAGTGGAAGTCACCAAGGCAAGCAAAGTGAGCTGAGGAAAACATTGCTTTGGGTTTTTTCTGTTTGTATCTTAATGCTGCTGCCAGGTCCAGCATTAAAATCTTGTTTTAGTTTGTAAAACAAACACAAGTAAACCAGGAGAACTGATCTTTTAAGGAGCTGAGGTGGAGGTAAGAATTGAGATAAACAGAAAAATCAATGTTATCAGCAACCAATTCTCAAAAGCGTGTGTTTAGTAGGGCAAGCAGTCTGAATCCTGTAGCAGCATAAATCACTACCTGCAGAAGAAGAGCAGGAAAAAAAGGCAGGGAAGCAGCATCCAAGGATTTAAGTAATGCACATACTCTTTAAATAACTGCCTGAAATTAGTGATACTACATGACCTCTCAGAAGAAAAAAAGGTACAGAATAATGTAGTGACTTAATTATTTAGTTAATTTTTAAACCTAAATGTAGAACTAAAACACAATTTCCACACTGGGCTCCTATTCCTATGGTAAAGCTGCTCTTTGTGTGGCTGCTGCCAGCATCAATCCCATCCCTTGGATGCATCCCATTGGTTCTAAAACTTTTCAAGGTGACCTCTGCAGGGATATTCCTTTGCTCCTGCAGCGTTGTTTCAGCTGTGTCTCAAACAAATACTTACAAAGCATGATTGGTAAATGTCTGAACCTTTGTTTCCCCTGCTGGGGAGCAGGGAAAGCCTGGGGTGCTTTCAGGAGAGGCAATTCCAGATTGCTGTGAGGGTGGGGAGGCCCTGGCACAGGCTGCCCAAAGAATCAATCTCTGGCCAGCCCATCCCTGGAAGTGTCCTAAGCCAGCTTGGACAGAACTTGGAGCAACCTGGGATAGTGGAAGGTATCCCTGAGAGTGGAACTGGATGAGCTTCAATGTCCCTTCCAACCCAAACGATGATTTTATGCTTTATATCCCCTGTGATTCACCTCATTTATGCCACCACAGAGGAAAACTCTCATTTCTTTGGAAATGAAGCAGTGGAAGGAGCAGGAAATGTGTGTGGTTTGCAGCCCTGTCACTGCTCAGGAAGCAGCAAGGTGTTAAATAGAAATGTGCATGTTTCCACTCAGGTTTTTCCTTCTCAGACCTTGCCAAGGACAGCCTTGCACAGGTGGGTGTTTGCACACCTGGCTGTCAGGTGACCCCAGCACAGCTGCATGTTCTGCAAATAATCCAGTCCTGGCTGGCTGCTTCCAGAACACGGTTGCCTGGGGTTTAATCTCTATTAAAACAATGTTTTCTTTATTTTGTGAAGACCTACAGTGACTCCAGTATCCATCATCATTTGAAAGTGTTGCAGCTCTTGCTGACCATCCAAATGTACTCATAACTTAGCCCTGCTCACCAGCAGTTGTTTTATGTCACCAGGATTGTTGAATCTGAATAAACACTGAATGTTCACAGCAATATTTATTTCCTCTGTTACCATTTCTGACTGTTTGTTGTTGTTGGGTTTTATTTTATGCCCAGCTGTTTGTGCCAAAATCAGAATTTCCTTATCACAGGAGGCTTTTGCTTCTTGTCTCCAGAAGAGTTCATCGATGTTTTACATCAGTTCCTCAGCCAGGGAGATGACAAGTGTTGAAAGCCAACATGAAAGAGGGGGAATTATTAGAAGGATCAAAGGAATTTTTACTTCCTGACCCTAGAGTTTCTGCTGGTTTTTTGAGGAATGTGCACTGTGGAATTGCCCTGTGTTCTGGGAGCTAAACAGGCGCCTGCTGAGGGCACAGCCAGTCTGTTCCTCACTCTGGGCTTGAGAATGAGTGCCAAAAATGTGTGTTGGCAGACCTGTGTTTTCATGTTCTTTATGGCACTGCTGTGTCTCTCCTGGGGGTTTCTGTCAGCAGTTGTTGTGGTGAGACATTTATGTCTCCACACTTGAGACTGACATAGCAAAAGTGACAGAAATCTGTAGCAAAGATCAGATCTGTGGGCATCAGCCCCAGAGTGGGCTGGGTTTGGGGAGCTGTGAGGGCAGAGCAGGACCATTGCTCTGTCCTGCTGATTTTGAGCCACAAACTGTGCTGCTTTTCAGGAATGCATTTTAGCTACTGCTGGCACAGTACTTTTTGAGCCAGATCCTTCATGCCAACTTGCCTTAAAATCCTAAGAAATCATTCTGTGTTTGGAAAGCATGTTGGCTTTCATACCAAACTTACCTTTCTAAAGCCTGCTCTGAGATAATTAAGTCTTTGAGCACAAAAGGTTTCTGAGGGACAAAGCTGTCACATTATCTATGTTCTGTAGCTTCCTCCCAAAAGTCACTGCTCTGTTCATTTTTGTGACTTTTGCCACATATTCTTAATCCTATTCCCCATAGTTAAATGCTCAGCCTGTGCTCTTTGGGTTGGATAACCATTGCTTCTTGAAATCATTGTTGCATATTATGGGCAAATGGGGAGCATAAGCATAAATCACTTAGTTTTAGTTCCTTCCCATGCTTTTAAAATAAATCAACCAAACAAGACACATTAATTATTAGTTACACTACCAACATACTAACTGTGGGATTTAACTGTATAGAAATTACCTGTACAGAAGCATTCAAATGCCAGGGCTTTGTCTACAAAATGTGTGCACCTCCTGAAAATCATTTAGTGGTGGATAAGAATTCAGTTTGAATACAGAAAGCCACAGTGCAGTTAAAAGTTGGGCCCTTTCACAGCAAAATACCAATAATCCACGTGAGGGGCTGTCAGATTGCTTTAGAAACAAGAGTTGCTGGTCCCTAGAAAAGCAGAGAGAAAGCTAAAGTCAGTCATTAATGTTGACAGGCCTGTAAAAGTCATTATATATGTATTTTATACTTACTTTTATCGTATTTGTTAATGAAAGTATTACTTCTGTTCAAATATACACTCACTACTCTGAATATTTCAGTAGACTTGCAAAGTCATCCATAAAAAGAAATACTATCAGCAGGGTTTATTTGCTCTAAACACTCAAATTGACTAAGAAAATGTTGGTGCATACTTTGTAGAATAACCTTGTGTTAGTAAACTTCCAGAAAGAAAGCAGTTTCATGTTAAAAGGAAAGCAATTAAAGGATATTTTCCTTTTGGACACCAGGGAGGGGGAAGTTATATTTTCTCAAAAGCTTTCAAGATGAGCATTAGATGTAAATTATATTTCCTAATCTTTTACTGAATAAAAACACTGAATAAAGTTCTGTATTGCTGTCTGCATACAAATCTAACTGTTTGCATATTCTGTGTTTGCTGACAACAGCTGAGAAGACACATGCCAGCACACTTGGCTCCCTGGAGGGTTTCTCCCTGTGTTTTTAGATCCTCCAAATCAGAGCTCAAGCCAAACCTAGCCAGTGATGGACTTCTCTGTGCTCCACTTCAGACATTCACTGAAGAGGAGGCCATGCTGAAAGACATGGGTAGCTATTACCTCTGGAGTTACTACTCAGAAATGTTTTAAGTAAAAGGGATATTTTAGCTTAAAATTTTGTTTTCATTATTTATTTCTACTCAAATGTTGAGATTTTTGGGGGGGAGTTGTGCTTTACGCCTTGTGTTGCTTGGGCCAGTCACTTTTCTGGGAGAGTCAGAGCATATGCATGACCTGTCAGAAGCACCACACTCCTGGAATATTGATCCCTGAGGGGACTGTTGGAATATTTACACCTTTTCTCTCTTCTCTTCATTCCAGTGACCAAGTTTGCCCAGGAACGAGTTGCACCTTTCGTGCAAAAAATGGATGAGAGTGCGAAAATGGAGGACTCCATCGTGCAGGGATTGTTTGAACAAGGGGTCTGCACACCTTTACCTAATCTTTTCTTTGCAAAGTAACAGCATTTTATCAATCTCTAACTGTGCCTTGTTCAGATTTTTAGCTGAAAAGATTGAGGGATGGAATTGAAATGAACTAATGAAGCATTAAAAATTTTGGAGTTGGCAATCACATGACAACTTTACAGCATTATCACTCTCTATCTTTTACTGTCATTTTTTTTCCATCTCCCCCCATACCACATACTTCACCTTATCTTTTAGTTCCTTGTCTTCCCTCCCTCATTTTTTTTTAAAGTTGGATAAGTATAATTAAATGCTGGAAAGGCCATGACTCCAAGTGTTGATGGAGAAGAGAACCAGGAGTCCTCTGTGCCTTACTGGGCAGCCATGAGGACTTACATTGCCAAAATCCTGGTGCTCATTCCTGGATTCAATTTTAGCCTTTCCAGCTATCAGGACCAACAAATTTATATATTTGCACCTTTTCCATTTCAGCTGATGAGTATTGAGCTTGGGGAAGAATATGGAGGAACTGGAGCTTCATTTTTTTCCATCATATTGGCAGTGGAAGAATTGGCCAAAGTTGATGCAGCTGTAGCTCTTGTGTGTGAACTCCAGAACACTCTAACAAATAAATTGTTTACCACCTATGGAACAGAAGAACAAAAGAGAACTTACCTGCCCAGGGTGTCTAAAGATACAGTGAGTCCAAGTCTTACTTTAATTAGCTATTAAAATTATATTGTTGTTTAGTAATGCTAGTGGGATTTTTTTTTCAGTGACTAATGTGTGTCTGCAGCTCTGGAAAATGTGTGTGAACTTTGAAACACTGGTTAGAGCTGAGATCTGTGGGGATATAGATACATCCTGTCATCAGTAGCTGAGAGGTAAAAGTGGAAAGGCACTTATTAGTTTCATTAAAATTTAATTTACTGTGGAAAAGAACTGTAAAGCAGTTGACTTTGAGAGATGTGTAATTACACAGTGTTTCTATTCTTAATCTCCATAGCTGAAACTCAGTTCCCTTAATGCAGTAGGTTAAAATGTTTGAATTTAAGAGACTTGTGCTGGTTTATAAGCATTTTCCATGTAGGATTTATTTATCTCTGTGAAAATTAAATGGGCTTTTCCCCTTCCCTTGGCAGCTGGGGAGTTTCTGTCTCTCAGAGGCTGGGTCTGGCAGTGATGCTTTTTCCTTGAAGACTCGAGCTGAAAAGAAAGGAGACTACTACATTATCAATGGCTCAAAGATGTGGATTAGCTTAGCAGAAGATGCAGGAGTTTTCTTTGTCATGGCAAACACAGACCCATCCTTAGTAAGTTGCTGCAGAATTCTTGCATTTCAGTGACAGCTGCTGATACATGAAACTGGATTTTATGTTAATAATCTGATGTTAGAGGTTAATACTCTGTGCACCTTTTCCTAGCTGACTGCAAACCTTTAAAAATATTTCCCAACAAAACTTGAGAACCTGGTGAGCAATTTAATTAATACAAAAAATTATAAAAAGGGAAAATAAAAATGTCAGTATCATGGTTGCTAAGATGAAGAGCACAGGACTCACAGTTTTACATTGTTCCAGCCTTTCTGACTTAGCTGTTCCTGTTGTTAAAAGGCAAAATGGAAAACTAAAAACTGTTGTACACTAAAGTATGTCCAGGAAAAAACTACACAGCTGATTATGTAAGAATCAGCTTTGTCCCCAGTCTGCATGCAGTAGATTTTGAGGGCTATTAGCATGAAAACCAGGTTTTGATTGGTTTGAATTCCCCCAGGGCTACAGAGGAATCACCTGCTTCGTGGTGGATCGCAACACAGAGGGGCTGCAGGTGGGGAAAAAGGAGGACAAGCTGGGAATCAGGGCCTGTTCCACCTGCCCAGTCACCTTTGACAACGTGAAGGTATTGTAAGTTCAGCTGCTGAAGCATGATCTGTGTGCAACTGGAACCTGACCATGCATAAGGAAAGAATATTCACTAAATTCCCTGTTTTTTCCCCTTAGACACACTGATTGTTGGGCATATTTTAACATTTTCCTCCCACAGAAGTCTAGAGAGGGGTTGGATTTCTTAAATTGTGATGTTGTTTTTCTCAGTCGTCAGTTTATAGCCATGTGAATCTGGGAAATGCTCTCATCAGCTATCCTAGGAATCCAACTGTGGTTTAATGTCTTCACTTCTGAGGAACAATTGATAAATTGGAGTTGCAAAGCAGAACAGAACAGGAATAATTGTGTGGGTTTATTTTTTAGGTGCCTGAGAGCAGTATCCTGGGACAGGTTGGACAAGGCTATAAGTATGCCATTGGAATGCTCAATACTGGCAGGATTGGGATTGCTGCACAGGTGGGTGATTTGCTTTATTCCTGAGCTCATCCAGGAAAGAATTGGAGTTTGGACTGAAATTTGTGGAATATTTAAAGCTGTTTAGAAAGCACTTTATGGAAAGCTCAAGTGCCACTAGATGTCACTGTGCCCGTAGCAAAGTGAAGGTGGGAGCTGCCAGTGGGGAAATTCTCCTGGGGTGACATAAGCAACAGACTTAAAAAACATTAAATGGCAATTAGCTTGTCTTTGGTCGTTAACTCATTGCTACTGAATTATGTCCACATTCTTGTCTTCCCCTATGAACATTTATTTTACAAAAATAACCTAACTTTGGAAAATTTAACGCAGTGAAATATAGAATATTGATGCTTCCAGTTGGGATTGCTGGCAAATGTAACCTAGTGCTAACTGATGTTTTCCCAACAACTTACTTTTAAAAGTCGACTTACTTTTTAAATAAATGTGATTTTCTCTAGCAGAACTGTTCCAGTTCATTGTTGTGTTTGAAATTTGCACTGTGTGGCATCTTAGGGGAAAATATGACCTTGGAGTTATTTCAAAATGCTGTATTTTGCTGTAAAGTCAGTCTGTATTTCAGAATGCTGCTGATCACAGTGGAAATCAGGTTGAGCCCCAGAATAAAATTACTTGTGATAAGTTTTTAATATTTTTAATTTACTTTTGAAAGTAATCTTTTCTTTGTTTACACTTTGTTGTGCTACCAATCTCCTTTATCTTTTGCCCTGGTTTGCAGACAGACCAGAAGAAATCATCCTCATGAAACTGAGATTTTTCACATGGCAATACACTGTGCTCATAATTGGGCTGACTTTTCCATCATTTCTAAAGATTACCTCTGATGAAACTTTGTCTGATATGGCATTTAAAAAGGGCTGTGGGCCTCACTGCTCCCAGAGATATAAATAATACAAAGGCTCTGGCAGTAAAATACATGGTCTGGATTTTACTCTTAATTACTCCAAGTTACACCTTAATTAAAAGTTAAGGTCAGGTAGTTGTTATATCTTAGTTACTGCTTGCTTGGCACCTTCAAATGAAGAGAAATGGACTTGACAAGAACAGCAGCTCTAAAGCCCTGTGGTATTGAGTTTTGCAGTAGTAATGGTTTTAAAAGATAATGAAGAGTAAAGTAATAGTTTCAAAAGATAATAAAGGTCTTATAAAATGTAATTGTGGCTTTGAAAACAGTTTTAGATGGTTTTAGTGCAAGGCAGCTGCAATATTATTACAGGTGCTGAAGTTGATGGACTTGGTTCTTATAATTTCTATAAGGAGATGACAAATCTGATAATGGGGCTGATTAGCAGCAGACTGCAGTATTTTCTTTTATTGTTTCCCTAGGTATCATTTTTTTTTCTGTTGTGCATCACTAAAGGTAGTTATTCTAAGCTGCCTGATGTGACACTTTACTGCTTCTGCCTTTATGGAAAGACAAAATTGATCTAAATTCTTCTACAATTGTTCTGCAGAGTTTGAAGTTAGTGCAAGAAATGTGTTCTCTCCTTCCACTCCACTAAGTTTCTAACTTCTGAAATAAATTGCTAATGCTGGCAGTCTGGTGTCCTCTAGAAAATGAGAAATTATTTTGATTATGAAAATAGTTTTGATTAATCATTCAGATTATTTTTCCTTTAATAGGGTAATGTAGATCTATAGATCTTCAGTTTACAGTCATTTTCTTAAGCAATTACAAATTTAAAAAAAAAAACCTTAATATTTTTGCAATTACAGTTGACCCATAAGTTTTGTTCAAATAATGAGTGGCAGTGTTTCCACAAATACTTCCTATGGTAAGAAATGGGCATGTCATAGGTTTGTTCCTCAAACTTTTCTTTATTATACCTCACCTCAGTTGGTCTGAGAACTGTAAAATTCTGCTTCCTAGGATTCTCTATAGAAATCTTAGCAATATCTAGGTAGGAAAAAATCAACTTTTCTCCTGGATATCAACCTGCCTGACCAGAAGATGACCAATTATTATCATCTCCATTAGGTGCATTCAATGAATCAATTTTTTCCTGACCATATCCTTATTTTCCCTTGCAGATGTTAGGACTGGCCCAGGGGTGCTTTGACCGCACAGTTCCCTACACAAAGGAGAGAGTCCAGTTTGGGAAAAGTGTCTTTGATTTCCAGGTACTTGCTCATGGGATGTTTCCTCCAAGACAACAAACAGTAAAATTAATCTTATGATTTGCATAATTCATGTTTCACTTCACATCTTGTCTCTCCTCAATACAAGAGAAAAATTAAAAAAAAAAAACTCTGGATGAACATAAAATTCATCAGTTCACTGCTGTGTGCCTTTGCAAGTGCCACACAAATTATTTAAAACCTAAAAATATTATTGACATATTTCTTTTGCTTAAGATCTTATTGACACTCCTTGAAAATAATACCCATGGAACTCCCTTGTGGCTTTAATATCACACTGTACTGAATGTGCTCCAGTTTTTATGCCCTTTCATGAGGTGTAGGGGAAGGGCTTCTTTTGGAGACACTAGAAATGATAAAAAGATGAGGAAAGCTGATTGAATTATTAGATTTCCTGTGTTGTACAAAGACATTTAGTTTTCATTATAATATCTGTTTCTTGCAGCGAA
Organism: Alaudala cheleensis; assembly: GCA_013398995.1. NCBI lineage: Eukaryota > Metazoa > Chordata > Aves > Passeriformes > Alaudidae > Alaudala > Alaudala cheleensis. The sequence goes on along the minus strand of VWYE01001365.1, from coordinate 56,332 downwards.
AAAGACTCTTTGTTGCAAAAATGATGTATAGTTTAATAAGGAAGATACATAATTGTAATTACGATAGTAATTTTCTTATTAAAAGAAACCTACATCTCAGCTGAAGAGAAGGAACATTAGCACTACTCATAATTTATGCAAATTTTAGGAAGCACTCATAGATGCCTAGGAAATGATTGGAACCACGTCTTTTGAATGGGAAATGGAATTTCTAATTGCCAGATCATTTTGGTATTTTGACCTGCCCATATATTTCTGCAAATCTGAGGGAATGGTGTTAATGTTCTAATAAGATGAAAGATTTCATTGTGTTTTAGATTACTAAATGTTCATTTTCCATGATCATAATATTTGGGTGTTCTTAAATAAACCCATTCTTCTGTAATACCATTCAGATGTGAGCTCCATCACCTCTTTCCTTCCCCTTGAATCCGTTCCTCAGTCGCGCCCTCTGTACCTTTGAGCTGCTTCTAAATCTTGTCTTGTGCCTCTGGGACAAGGAAAGGAGTTGTCACCTTGCTAGTTCTCCACTTTATTCAAGAAATACTTGTTTATAAGTCTCCCTTGGTTAAGCTCATCAGGGAACCACACCTGGTTTTGTCTGAGAATGCAAACGCAGCTCTGCCTTCCTCATGCCTTTGTAATCCTGAGGAGGATGTTAAGATTGGGATCAAATTTTCCTTTCTATTCCTGGATTTAAGTAGGTAACCCTCTGTCCAGCCAGTCAGGCAAACAGAACCCCAGTACTCCTGAATCCAAGAACAGGAAAGAGGGACACAGGACTGCAGTTCCTGAAAGCACTTCAGGGGCCCAGGAGTTTTCCCAACCCCTGTCAATAAACACAAAAAGAACATGGAATCCCTTCCCAGCTGGATTCCATGTTTTTAAAGTAGAGTGCAGGTACCCCTGAGCAGGAGGGTTGTTGCTGGGAGCTGCAGTGGGGCTGTGTGTGAGTGCTGTGCTGCTGTTGCAGGGGATGCAGCACCAGATTGCCCAGGTGGCCACGCAGCTGGAGGCGGCGCGGCTGCTGACCTACAACGCGGCGCGGCTGGCCGAGGCGGGCAGGCCGGCCATCAAGGAGGCCAGCATGGCTAAATACTTCACTGCTGAGGTACCTGCAGCTCCCTCCCTCCAGCCCTTCATCCCACTGCTGCTAAAACTCCTTCTGGTAACCAGTGTGTGACTCGTAATTCATCTTTGCTCTGAAATCTCTGGATGCGCTTTCATCTCGGATGCCGCATCTCCGGAGGTGTCCAGGGCCAGGTTGGGCAGGGCTTGGAACAGCCTGGGCTGGTGAAAGTGTCCCTGCCCATGGCAATGAGATGAGTTTGAAGATCCCCTCCAACCCAAACCATTCTGTGTTTCTCAGTCTATGCACAGAATCTGAATTAAGTCACCAAAGTATAAGCCCCTCATGCCCCTGAATAAAATTTTTAAAACCAACCGACACTAAAATGTTTTAAAACCACCCCTCCAATCCAAACCATTCTGTGTTTCTCAGTCTGTGCACAGAATCTGAAGTAAGTCACCAAAGAATAAGCTGCTCATGCCCCTAAATAAAATTTTTAAAACCAACCCAAACTAAAAGAGGAAAGTGAATTAATACTTTCACTTATCTAGGAAGATTTAATTTTCTCGGAGATCCTATTGTGGTATGAGAAATGACACTGTAAAGAGTTCATTTGTGACCATTTCAGCTCTGCTGGTTGTAAAATGACTCAAAACTGGTTGATTTCTCCCTCTTTGCAATTGCAGTCTTGCACACCACTGCTGGTCTTTTGCACAGAGCAGCACAGAAACTATTGCTGTGACAATTAGTGAACTCCTGATATCCTCTGATTTATTCTAAAGCCATTTATTCTAAATTGGCTTGCTGAAGATGAATACCCAAATACCCATCCTCCTTCCCTGCTGTTCTAGTCCCTGCTTTATTCCCTGCTTTGTTATTAATTAAGTACAAAGTATAAGTTTTACCAGGGCTGTCACAAAGTTGAATCCTGTAACTCTGAAACTCTTCCTAGGTTGCAACTCTGACAACCAGTAAATGCATTGAATGGATGGGAGGTGTTGGATTCACCAAGAATTACCCAATAGAAAAGTACTACAGGGACTGCAAGATAGGTGAGTGACACTTCCTTACCAAGTACCTTTTGTAGCTTTAGTGCTGGCTAGGTTTGAGGAAGAAGGGCTGGCTTTTTTCCTCAGGATGTTTTCTCCTTGAGACTGTATCAACACTAATTCAAAGGCTCAGATATACAACTTTAGGTATAAATGTATGTACATGCAAGGCTAGTTCAAATCTTTCATGAGATACCAACAAAATACAAACACTGTGTCCCATTCTATTAGGAAAATTTCTGTAAAAAAATAAAGAATTATTATATTAAATTAAATTAAAAATACCTTCNTATTAGGAAAATTTCTGTAAAAAATAAAGAATTAAAAATAACTTGATTGGCTTTAAGATCTGAATCCATGTGGAATTTTCTTTTCAAGGCCTTCATGTTTATCAGGATAATCCTTGTACACAATAGTTTGATATTTTTAACAATTCTACCCTTTGGCTTTTATTATAATAGCATTTGGAACTTCTTCATTTTTGTTGGCTATTTAGGAACTGCTTTTCAGGAAAATGTCTTTGCATTATGTGGTGCCAGCCAGAAAAGTGCTTTAATTGTTACAGATAATAACAGATAATACAGATAAGAATTATAATAATAATACAGATAAAAACGTTTATCATATTATATAAATAATTAAAATTCTGTGCTAGTACTTGTACAGTAAAGCTTCATTTCATAACTGGACTTTAGGATGATATTTTTTAGGATGATATTCTGGTCTCTTTTCATAAATTCACTGTGGGTTTAGAGTCTATTAATTTGTTTCCTTCTGATTTCAGGTACAATCTATGAAGGGACTTCAAATATCCAGTTGAGCACAATTGCAAAATTCTTAGCACAGGAGTACTGAAACCATGAGGACTTTCTTGATGCTATGTAAAAATGATTTCCCTGAACACTGATTGTGAATTACCCATTTCTCTGTAATTACAGAAGGCATTGATGACATCATAAATAAGAACACATCATCCCAGTGAAATCATAGGGAAAACCACGTATTCAGCATTTCAGGAGAGTGAGTGATTCATGTGAAATCATGAATTCCACAGTCACATCCAAACCTCTCTCTGCCTGGGAGACTTCCAAGCACTGGATTTGGCTCCCTTAGGTCATGCCAGCAGTTCATCTCCACTTGGAGATTTCAGAGTGAAAACAAAGGAATGCAAATCCCTGGCATTTCTGTAAATCCACCTGGGAGAAGGGACTCTCCACTGTGCAGCAGTGGAGCTGCAGCTGGGATGTGCTGCCTGCATTAACATGGGGTGCAAAGAGAGGGAAGTGTTGCTTTCCTCTCTCCCAGGTGGAGCTGCTGTAATTGGAGCCATTTTTACAGCAGCCCTCAGTGTGTTCTTAAGGATATCTTTGTAATTAAGCCCTTGCAGCCCCAATTTGTACTCCTGAAAGGTGGATAATATCCACCTCCCTTTCCAGCCTTCTCAGCTGTTAAGGGTTTTAATCTAAGAGCCTATTTATAGTTCTCCTTTCATAAAAGGTTGAGTTGAAATCTTTCTGAAATGGGGTTAAAAAAGCTCTGGTAGTTCTGCAAAAGGACAGACACAGGCTGGGTAATGGGAGTGCTGTGATGCTACCTCACCGTGGCCTTTCCACATTCAGTGCATTTTCCAAACTTTAAAGGGAGGCAGCCTAGAATTTGCAGCCTAGAATTCCTTGCTCCTGGAAGTTAGTGGTTCTCTAGCACAGTTTTTCCCTTTTTTTAAGAGAGAAAAAAGGGCAGGGGGTTGGGAAGTATTTGCTTTTTTTATTTGTCTCTGTTTACTCTAAAATTAGACATTTTATTTACAGCAGAAACCTCTTCAGTGCTGGAGAGCTAATTAACTAATAATCAAGAGACAGGAAGCTTAATATATGAAAAATCATCCTAATTGCTGTAATTGGCAATCTGTTTCAAGTGTTTTGGGGAGGGAAGGATTGGCTTTCTGGTTTTGGCTGACTTAGAAGATTCTCATTTTTAAAGCTTGCCTTTCACTGATGATTCACTCTGAGTGGAGTTAGAATGTTACAGGCTGAGGCTCCCAGAGGATTTCCTGGCAAAACCAGGGCAAGTGACACTTAACAAAGTGGGATTTGTAAAACAAGCAGTGCCTTAGACAAAGAAACAAGCAAGGATGAAAAGCACTATTAAAAAGTTCTCTGACTTCAAAGGGAAGTAACTGCTTTAGTGAATTAATCCCTCTATAAACAAGCTTTGCCTGTTAATGAGCAAAGAATTACTGTGGTGGTGATCCTTATGCCAATAAAAAAGCCCCTCCCATGTCAGTTTGATCAAGAGCTTTGGTGTTTTCAAAAACACAAGAGTAGGAAGGTGGACTAGATGGTTTGTGAAGTTTTCTTCTAGCTATACTATTATTAATCATTATCATTATTAATACATTTCAGATTTGCTTGTAAGCTTTCTTTCAGCAGCTGGGGAAATTTAGATTAGAATTGGCTACAGACACCACAACATTTAACTACAGTTATTCTGCTCAACAGAGTCTATCTGTGAATCTAAAACAACCATAACCACACTGCAAAGTGCTTGAGTTGATATTGATTCCTGTGCTGGGTTGTGCCAAGGGGAGGCAGCCCTTGGCTGCTGGGGTTTGTTCTGCTTTGCTCACCTGAGTGTCCACAGAAAGCAGGGTTTGGGTTTTGTTGTGATCTCCTGGTTTGAGGCACTCCCAGCTTGGCATCTGCAGTTCTGTGTGAGACTGAGGACTGGCAGTACTCAATTGATTCCATACAGTGCCAGGAGCAAACCCTTTGTGGAGCAAAGTGCAGAGCTCTTTGAAGGGCTGGATATCCAGGATTATGTAAAAAGGTTCTCTCTTTGTGTAGAACTGTGTCAGGTATCCATTTGAAAAAATAAGCAGGGACAAAATGAGATGAATGTGATTCCTCACTGTCTGATATGGGATGCCTGAGTCCAGGAAACAACCTGAACATCCTCACCAGCTATTCAACAGGAGCTGATGGGCTTTTCTTCTCAATAAAGCAAGGTCAAGCCTTTAACTAATGTTACAGCTGTAAATATTTCATGTCTTTGTTATGTATGCTGTATTTTGTACACAGTTTGGAAAGAAATAAATCCTGTATTGTATTTGTATACAAAATTCTGTGGAGGAATATGTGCACAAATCAATGACAACCCCTGAGTAACTTTCCTTGTTGTTTTGAGAGGACAGGTACCTGGTCTCTGATTCTGGGGTGAGTGAGCTTGGAGAATCACAGAATGCTTTGGGTTGAGGGGACCAGGGACATCTTCCACTATCCCAGGTTACTCCAAGGCCTGGCTTTATTTCCTCCCCTCAAGCCTGGTTCCATTGCTGCTCTGAGCTCAGCTGTTTGGTTAGGAGTGAGAAGTGCTGTGCTGTTGTCCAAAACAGGAGCTGTTTGGAGCTGCCTGTGCTCCCCAGCCCTTGTTCTGCTTTAGGACAGGCATTTTTGGGTGCTGATAAATGGCAATTCTACATGTGGCACTGTGGACACAGGCTGCAGAGTGGGGTGGGCAATGCTGGGAGGCTTTCTCAGCTTTTAGCTGCTTTATATCCTCAAAATGTATTTTATTAGTGACTTTTCCCCTTTTTGCCCTTAGTCCATCCAATCTGTTGTCCTGGAACAGCAACTTCAGTATCAAATGTTGCAAATGAACTTCCCTGATTAAAGACCTGTATTGAGAATGTATTAAAAAGTGCCTGAATTTTGGTTTTGACTTGATACAATGCTGATCTTGTGTATCAGTGTATGGTTCTCTAATAATTTCTCCTTTAAAATTGTTACCAGATCTTGCAGGTTTTGTACCAGGAGACAATGACTGTGTCTAGTTCTGTTCTGGCTGGTGATCAAGGTAGATTTCTACAGCAGGGTTTAATCACTACTTGGGAAACACTCAAATACAACAATTTATATCATCTTTTCTATGCTGTTGTTCTTTCTTTCATATTATCTTTTCCCCATGTAAAGATTGTGTTAGAAAAGGCTCACATGAACTGCAGAGTTGTTGTTCTTTGGGAGCCTTTTGCTGTGTAAAGACTTCTCTAATTAACATGTTATTGCATTTCCACTTGAAAATCTTTTGGTGAGAGACACATTTCAAGTTGTTCTACCAAGCCAAGCTTGATTGGAAGCTCAGTCTGCTTTGAAAGCAGCTGTCTGATTTCTCTGAGCTGGTGCTGGATGCACAAAAGCCCCAGGTTACCTTTTCCTCAGCCCCAAAATATATTCAGAATAACCAGAAATAACCAGTGTGTTCCCTAATAGCTTGTTTAATGTTCAAAGGAACATGCAGTGTACACTGTAACATTTTTTTTCTGATGAAACATTTAGAAAAATAAATCAAAAATATGTGCAGTCTCACTAGACAGTAATAGCATTTTTATATATTTTGTCTTTCAAGATCATTTGGATTTACATATTTCTGAAACTATTCTCTCTGTCTCAGTAACTGTAAAGCTGCTAACACTTTGTCACCAAAAACTTGACTTTTTTTTAGTTTGTCTCTTTTTTAGTGAGGCTAAAGAGGAGCTTTTTGCTGCCTTCAGTCAGGAACATTCAGCCCAGTCTCAAGCACAGACCCAGCCTCAAGCACTGACCCAGTGGAACAGAATCATTTTCTGATCATCCTTCTCACCACATCAAGTTTGCCACCAGTGTCTTGGATGTTTTTGGCCTGAATTGTTCCCAAGGACACTCTGTAAAATTCTTCTGTTCCCTATTTTGCATCCTAAATATGCAAATTACATGCAAAATTTTCAGTATAAGCAGAGCAGGTTTAATTTAATACTGTGAGGTTTTCTGCTTTTGTTTAGATCATACCCAAAGACATGAGAATTACATGTTTGACATTAGCTTCTCTGGACACTTTTTTTGTTTTTTCTGTAGAAGAAATTTGCTAAACTGACATAAAAATAATCCAGGAATAATTAAAAAATAAAAATTAAGGTTCTGGAAGCATAGTTAAATAGTGAAAAGCTCCAAAGAACTTGTTGGGTCAGTGGAGCTGCTGAAGATAGAGTTGGTCCTCTCAATGTCCATCCAACTTAAGAAGGAAAGGAATTTTCTGGGTTTAATTGCCTACATTTGATTGATAAGGCAGGTTATTTTGAGTGTTGCTTGAACAATAAATGCTGAATTCAGCAAGATATTTGTCATAAAATACATTTGAGTGCCATGCAGGACTCACCGTTTCCAAGAACCAAAGGAAGGTGCAGCACCAGATCCTCCATTTAATGCTGGAAGAATTTTAGCCCTACTGTGCTTTGACTTCAGTGATCCAATTTGCAGAGATAAACAATTCTCTGGCAGCAATGCAGCTTGCCATTATTTAATAAGTATTTCAAATGTGCCTTGTAACCCTTGTGGAAGAATCTGGGCTGCAGGGGGGTGCTGCTTGTGCTCTGATTCTTCAGGGGCTGACACAGCACTGGGTTAAAGCACCCCATGGTCTGGTGTCTCAGACTGTTCTAATTTAATAGCAAACCTCCTCTATCCTGCTGCTTCTATTTAGAAGTGTCCAAAAAATCTTCTTTTTTTTTTTCCCCAACTGTAAAAGCCTTCTGGCACTAAATTACATCTATTCCTTGACTGAAACATATCTGCTCTATGCTAACCTCATTACCCAGGAATGATTTCTAGAAGAGGAAGTGAAGAATAATTAAATCATTCCTAACTGAAGGAAATGCTTCGCAGAACTATGCAAATTCCAATTTGGCCAAGATGCTGTGGTTTCAGATTCTATTTCTGGGAAGGGCAGAGGGAGAAACAGTTATTTTTGGAGTCATGAGCAGCTGGGTTCTGGCTGCAGTTTTTTCTCTTACCTTGAGCTGGGGGTGGGCTGGGACATCCCTGCTGAGGAGGGAGTGCAGTTCCTGCCACCACCCTCCTCAGTGCCTGTCCTGCTGTGAGTGCTGGCACATTAAACTGGTGTCACAGGTGTCACCTGCTTTGGTTGGTGCTGGCTGAGACCCTGAATTGGGGCATTTTCCTGCAAAAATGAGCCTCAGCCCTGAGCTGAAGCAGCGACTTGGCAGCAGCGGTGCCCTGCCCTTGCTGCCAACACAGGGCAAAGCTGTGAGGGGACAGACACTTCCCCCATCTTAGCCTGGGATACAGAGCCTGGGATAGAATCAGGATTGGATTTTGGAGTTAAAAATGTGGGTGTGCTCAGCAGGAGTGCCTGGGGGAGCCCATGGGCTGGGCACAGCCCTCACATCTTTATATTTTCACATTTTTCCATCTGCAAATCTCACTCTTCCAAAGCCTGAGGAAAAAAAAAAAAAAAAAAAGGGGGGGAGGGAAAAACCCCCCTCACAACTACCTCTTTTCATGTGGGCATGTTTGCAAATGTATTAGTGATGTGTAATTAATTTATTAATTGGGAAAAATATAATTAGCGTGCTAGAAGAACGGCTTTTCAGTGCCCCACAACTTTGGAAGCCCTTGCTGTGAACACAGGGCAAAGCTGTGAGGGGACAGACACTTCCTCCACTTAGCTTGGGATACAGAGCCTGAGATAAAATCAGGATTGGATTTTGGAGGTCAAAAATGAGCCTGCTGTGTGTGTGTCCAGGAGAGCCCATGGGCTGGGCACTGCCCTCACGGGGCTCTGTGCTCACATCTTCATATTTTCACATTTTTCCATCTGCAGATCTCACCCTTCCACAGCTTAAGGCAAAAAAGAGGGTAAAAACCCCTCACAACTACCTCTTTTTAGGTTGGGAGTGTTTGCAAATATATTAGTGATGTGTAATTAATTTATTAATTGGGAAAAATATAATTAGCGTGCTAGAAGAACGGCTTTTCAGTGCTCCACAACTTTGGTCTTTCAAGGAATCAGGTTGCTGAAATGAGTTATGCATTCAAGAAATCCACTTAGAATTAGGAACATATGTCCTACTTTTCCAGCTTTTCCTTTAAAAGTTGCACATTATAATAATGGAGTGTAAAGAGTAAACTTCAGTGATTTGCAAAAGGCACCAGCCTTGTGCCTTTTTCCAAACTGGTTGATTTATGTGCTGTTTGCTGTTTTTGAGAACACAAAACAATTAATTCATGTGTGAAAAGAACAGTGAATTAATCCTAGAGAGCCCTGGAGCCTTTAAAGACCTGAATCATATGTTGAGCTCGTTTAAAACTTGCATAAGAAATTAATGTAGAATAAAGCCCTTTAATTTGAAAAGTGCATCTATAGTAGGTGTCCCTAGGATATCTTCTGGATCATTATTCAGAAAGGTTAAGGAGGACTTTATTTTTTCCTTTCTTTCTTTCTTTTTTCCCCCCTTATATTCAGTATGTATTTTCCAGTTTGCAGCTCAACGTGGTGCATTTCAACTTATAAAGAGGCAGAGATTTTAAAAAGAAACGGGGAGCTTTTTATTCACCTTCCACTTAATTTCCTTGCTGCCTTGCCAGTCCCAGCTTAATGAATGTAATTGCTACCTTTGATGAAAATACTATTATCAAGATCACACATTACATTGGAAAACAGTTTTTCTTTAAACACAGCTACTGCAGTCTCTAATTATGCATGTAACAAGTGGCTCCTGAACAAAAGAGCATGTTGTCTACAATTGCTAGGAATTGGAGCAAGGCAAATTTGAACAAAGAACAGATTAGATTTGCTCCATGCTCCACAAAGCCCATTCCCCTGATTAATTTCCTGCAAAAACTAAAACAATTCTCTCTTAAAAGAAACTAACCCTCATCCCCAGAATGATCCATATGCCATTTGTGTCAATCTATATGATGATAATGGCTACAGATTTAAATTATTAACTATTAGGTGTAGTAAAATAGGAAAGCTCTTTTATAAACTTACCTTTTCATATGTAAATAAGCAGTACAAGGACTTAAGGAACAAAAACCTGACTTTTCTGTGGAAACCAGGAGCAAGAAAGCACCCAGTAACTGAAAGTCTGAATTGTGCATGTATAATCCAATTATTTTGTCAGTTTACTCTGTGCTCTGTGTTCTGCACAGGCACTGCAGCAGGAGAACCAGGTCTCCCAATGTCTGTTGGGTTTTCCAAGGATGGCACATTTGAGGGCTGGTTTCCTTGTTTCCATTTGAGGAGAGTTCTTCTGAAAAGGCTTTCATTTATTTCCCAAAACAAATCATTTGGTCAACAGGGTTTAATGAGTGAAAACCAGATTTGGAGATACATTTTGCTATTATCCCACGGAAAAAGCAGGTAAAATTTTGAATTAGTACTTGGCCTCTGATAAAATCCTCCAATATGGATTGAATTGGGGTTTTTTGGTATTTCTAATTCAAGAAATTAGTCACAGCAGTTTAGAGCACTGTGTTATTTCTCATTCCTACTTGTATTGATTCAGGATCCCTAGCTGTGGCACATGGGGTGCATATAAACCACAGTCAGGTGGGTAAAAGCCAAAAAAATGAAGAATTCTGCTCCAAGGTGTTTACAAGCTGGGTTAGGACTGGGTGTGGACTAATACAAACTAAGGTCTGGATTATTTTTAAGGAAAATGGGTGAGGTTGTCTCCTGGAAGGAAATAACAGCAGGATGGTGGCTTTGGTGCCAGCAGTGGCAGAGTGAGGTGGCAGAGGTGTGTGTAAGAGCATCCTGCTTTTCTCTGCACAGGAGCTGCCAGAGGCTTTGTGTCCTCCAAATGTCACTGCAGAGATCCCAGGGACAATCCTGCCCCTGTCCCACCTGTCATTTATCCCTCTCAGTCCCAGAAGGTGCTTTGTGGGAAGGTTATCACTGTTCTTCCCAGTTCACATCACTTGTAGTCATTAAAAAATTCTTTAAAATCTACCCTGCAGATCAGAAAAAAATAACCAAACCCCTTCCTAATTTTAAACGTGGACAGAATTAATCAAGATGTAATTATGACACCAAATGAGATTACTTGGAACATTAAATCCTTCTTCATCATCTTTAAGAAACTGAATAAAAGAAAATGTAAGACATTTCTTAGAAATGAAAATAATTTCTGTTTCCAGATAGTTTTTCTTGAGTGTTCCAGGTACTGTGGGTCTTCTGATGATGGGGCACCACAGAGCCTGCACTGGTGGAAAAAAACCCCATGAGAACAGCCCCATGTTTTTGAGGCTTCTGGCTGCAAATACCTGTGACAAAACAGAGCAGGCCTATAATTACAACCTGGGGAAGCTGGTAAAACCAATATATTGAATATATATTCAATATCCAGAATAACTTGTGCTTTAGTTCCTTGTCTCCCCTCAAACAAGTTGGAAGTAATCTGAGGAGTCTGGGGCAGCACCTTTGTGTACTTTTCTGAGAAAGTGTCAGGGTGTGAGTTTTTCTCCTTTTAGAGACAAATCCATCATTCAGCTCTTGTTTTAATGTAGCATTTGCTGCAACACACTGCAAAAAAAGCTGGCTGGGGAGCTTGGCAATATTCCAGTGGCACTTGGAATATTTATCCCTCCATCACACTGTCCCCACTTGGGTCTCACATCAGCCAAATGCAGAAGTTTAGCACAGCTCCTGGTGTCACCCACAAGTCCAGAAGTGCTTTTCTAGGTGTGATGTAGCACCTAATAATGCTGCTTCTTTTTTTTTATCACAGCCATTGTCTGGAATAAACATTAATTTCCAAAATCCCCACGGCCCCTGGTGCAGGGGCTGTGTGGGTACAGAGCAGATTTCTCTGGGAGTGTGATGCACCTGATTGCTGTGGAGGATTGTTTATTTTGCATAGGTAAATCAACCAGAAACTGGAAACTCCAGCCCTGAAGCCTGCACATGGTGCAGCAGTGAATGGAAAGGAACCAGCCAAAGTCCCTGGGCAAGCTCTGCTTTCTGTGCAGAGCCCTCCTTGGTCAGAGGGAAGTGCTGCTCCCTCCCTTTGCCCAGGAACTGGACATTTGTGCTGATCACAAACTGGGATTTCATTATGATTGGTGCCTGAGGAAGGCTGAGCTGGAACAGAGACTGGAGAGAGCTAAAGTAGATATTTATAGAAAGGTTCTAGGATACACCTTGGGCAGGACAAGAGCCTGACCAGGGCTGCACCCAAGGTGGACCCAAAATGGTCACAAAATGGGCCCCAGATCATGAGGTCTCACACTTTTACAAATTTTGGTCCGTTTGCATGTTGGGGTTTAATTGTCCAATTCCAGCTTCAGGCTGTGAGGTCTCATCCTTCCTGTTTCTCCCTTCAGCCCACCCTTGTTTGTGCTTTTGGGCCTGACTCAGTGTCCTTGGTTTTCAGCAGGGAAAGGATTTGTTTTGTGTCCCTGCTCTGTGAAGAGCTCACCAGCACTGAATGTGAGGCTCAGAACTGCACCCCGAGGCAGCACAGAGTCTGAAAAACATAAAAGCTCAAACTTTAGGCATCATTATTAGCCAGTGGTGGGGCAGGGTGGGAGGAGTAAATAGTGGACCAAAGAGGGTGATAAAGAACTGAAAAGGAGAAGGCTTTAGTGAGGCTTTGCCCACCTCAGTCTCCTTCCCTTCTCCATGGTTCCCAAAATAACGCAGAGCAGGGGGCAGATCTTGCATCCACATTTAAATAATCCCAGTGCAAATGATCTCTTTGCTTTTAAATAATCCCAGAGGAGGTGCAGAAAGGAAAGAGCCAGTGCAGAGCCACGGGGAGCTCTTTCCTCAGCTGTGCTGGAGCTGAGCCCGGGCCAGCTCAGAGCACCTCGCCTGGCACCCAGGGGCCGTTTGTCTCAGGCTCTTCCACATCCAGATGTATGATCCAGAGAGAAGGAAAAAGGAGTTGAGGCTTAAGCTCTTATCACTAAAGTGAGTCTCCCTCTACATTAAAAAACTATCCAGACATTGTAGCAGGAATGGGTTCAGTTCTTCTGTCATAAATTTGTGTGTGTAGAAAAAAGACTTATTGGCGAATTTAGCAGTATTTTTCGTGGAACTGGCAGTTGCTAACCATTACACCAGTATTTATTTGATTCTTAAAGAGCACAAAAGCATGGACTACAAATAAAGAAGATGGAGTAATAGCTTTTGACTGGACCACTAGCTTTAAACTTGAAATGAAGTGTCCAGTTTTGAGTTACTGTGTCCAAATGCCATTTGTACAGTTTGAAAAGTGGGGGCATTTTTCCAGCTTGTCACTGTTAGCTGTAGTTCATTCCAGTGAATGATATCACTGAAGGAGCAGTTGTTCTGCTATAAGTACTTCACTCATGACTGGAATGTATTAAATGTATTAATCTGTGCCTGGGAGTGTAATTTAGGGAAGCCCTGCATTTGACACATTCTTGTACATCCTTATTTTATTGCCTTATCCTGCAGGTAACAATGTCTCAAAAGCAAAGGGACGGGATGAAGTTAAAATTACATGTCACCAAGTATTATTTGCACTTTTTGCCGCTCATTTCGCTGTCAGAATTACGGATTTTCAACAACATTTAGTTTAAATATGTTTATGACTTGATTTACGCCTCTGATGTCAAAATAAAATGCTAGGCAGGGACCCGAGGTTTCTAATGAGCTGGGAGGTGAGATGAAGCCATGAGGGGAATGTCCCCAGCCTCAGAGCTCCATCTTTCATGACAAAACTCTGGGCCAAGCAAAGATAAAACGCGAGGCTTGAGTTATCCTGGAGAGTATTTGTCAAACCCGCTTTAAGCCAGCGGGAATAAAAATGTATTTTTGTGGCGAGGTTAGGCTTTATGTCAACTAAGTGAACCCGTGAAGCATTTATGGCCACCTCGTGACTATTGCCTGTCATAAATTTGGAACGCTCTTAATCCATAGGTGCGTCATTCCGAGGCGCTCTCGCCACCTTCCCTGTCATTATCTCCCCTGTCGCCGGGGGAAATTAGGGATGGCCGTGATTAGCGGTAACAAACAGCATTTTCTGATTGGCGCTGGGAGCTGTGCCCGAACCAGGTGTGGTGTCGGAGCCCTGGCGGCTGCAGGTACCTCTGCTGAGGGCATCAGCCCCGGCTGTGAGGAAATTAAAGCAGTTTGAGTGGTTGGGTTGAGTGCCAGCCCTGGTGACTGTGCCGCAGATCAACCCACCTCCCCTCCCTCCGCGGAGAGCATTTAACCACCGGCGCATCCCTAATTAATGCTCAGAATTTCCCCGGAAGAGCTGAACCCCTCTCCCTCCAAACACCCCGGGCTGCTCCCTTGCCTTGCCATCCACGTGTTCCCTTGCTCACATCCCAAAACAACCATCCCAGCCTGCCCCCAGCTCTTCCTCCGGGGCGGGGAAAGCTTTTCCACCTTTGCTGCCGAGGTGCCCCGGCTCCACCTGCAGGCATCATCATCAGCTGGCAGTGATGGGGATGATGGAGGAGAAGGGACCAGCGGCTGAACTCCGACCTTATCGATCCAGCCACCCCCGCCCAGCTGAGTGGCTGCAGCCCAGTCAGCTGAAAAGGAATTTAAAGGGCTCTCGTCCTCCCCTGCCGTCATTAATAACGTTTTCATCCGTGACAGTGATAAACACGCGGTACTTGAGGGGAGTTTATTAAGGTCAGTCCATAAATAAAAATTAAAATTTAAAAAAATGGGTTTACACAGATGAACAGATGGATGAATAAAGTGATTGGTAAAACAATAAATATGAAAATAGACAGATGGATGAAGTATCTGGCGGTGGTTCTCTAAAAGGCCAATGCCTCAAACGCTGGCAATGTTGTGCCAGACCCTTCTCTCCTCTCTGATAAAAAACAGATTTAATGAAGCTGCTGCAGAACTTATACGTTTCTGGGATCTATGGCCTGACTAATATTTTGTCATTTAATGCCTATTCTCCAGCCTGATAAAAAGGATTGCAGCCATTTCTCTATGTCAGGTGTATAACTGAGTGCTACTAAAATTTAAATGTCTCATCTGTCCTTGGATCTAAATACAGATGGCCTTAAACCTCTGAGTTTTTCTTAATGCAGGATGGTATACAATACCCTGCCTGACTTCTTTCATCATTCTCAAAGAGACAGAGATTTGTATCTTGGTGGAATTCAGACTACCAGGAAGCAAATTTTCCTCTTCACTTCCAAACTCTGAATATCATTTAGAGAAATAAAGCCAAAAAAGCCCAGTAGCACTTCAGCTGAGGAATTCTGGCAGATCTTTATGCTTTATAAAGCCCAAAATTTCCTTGGGAAGTACTTAATGCCTGGCTATTATGCAAGGTAAATTATAAATTTTATCCTTAGCTGGGCATTATTTAAAAGTGATGAGGAACTGGCAGGGGAGAAAAGTTCATTGCAATGTGATGTGATTTTTGTCTCTGTGCTGGCTCTGCAGGCACAGAAACAAAAACAGACATTTGGGGAAACTCATGCAATCCTTGAGGGTCAACACTTGACTTGGATTCAAGGCTTTGCAACATCTCAAGGAACCTTAATTGTTGCCCCTGATTAAATATTCCAAGGCAGTTGCCTCGATCATTGTGATTATTGATCCTTGATCAGCCCTTCGGTCCTCCATGGCCACGCACTGCCTTGCACCCTGCACAGCCACTGCTGCATTGTTTGCTGCAAATGAAGATCCTGAGTGCAGGACTGAGCGCAGGACTCGCCCATCCTGAGCTGGCCATCAGTTTCCAGGGAGAGCAGGTGCCTAAGTGAAATGGATGGGAAGAGAAGGTGCCTGAGACTCTGCATGGTTTGGTCCTCAGGAAGCGATTCAGCCCCGTAATGAAGAGGTGATGGGGCACAAAACCCCTGTTAGTTACATCCAGGTGTAAATGGAATAAACCAAGAGTATTGCAGGTCCCTAATGAACAGTCAGAGAGGTGGTTAGGATGGCACAGAGCAGCTGTGGGGCTTAAAAAGCAGCAACAGTTTAGGGAATAATGGCTCACAGCCAGTTGTCGAACAGATCTGAATGGCAGATTGGAGAGGAAGCAGAAATCCTTCTGTCACCAACCCCACCCAGCCTGGCACTGAGCTGGCCATAAACTGGCACAGGGGAGCCTGGTGTAGGGGCTCTGTGCCCCATGGGCTCACCAGGCCACCAGCAGGGCTCCTGCTGCTCACTGGGAGCACTGGGCAGCCTGGGGGCCTGGCCACCAAAGCCAGGAGCTGCAGGGTCTCCAAATCTGCTGCCAGCTGGAGGAGGGTGAGCAATTTCACCATCCCTGGACTTTGAAAGTATTTTTTAAGAAGAAGGTTGTGTTGTTTGGTGATGAGATTCTGTTCAGCAAAGCTGGAGTCGAGGCTGTGGCAATTATAATGGGTAAAAATAAAAATTATGATTTTCAGGCTCTCTCCTGCAGCCTCTCTCTTGCAGCACATCTTTGCTTTCCTGTAAGATTCCTGGGACGTTTTAGGAAGGCTTCTCCAAAATTGTGACTGCAGCTGAGGAGTTTCAGAAGATTTGCTGGTGCTGCCACTGCCTTGGTGACCCTGGAACAGAACAGGTGAGTGGGACTGAGCAGTG
>VWYE01001365.1:22353-34853 GCA_013398995.1 Alaudala cheleensis | reverse complement strand
CCAGTGTGCCCCAGGTGCACAAGAGTTACCTGTATTGAATCATTGCCTTCAAAATAATCAAGCTCAGCCCCAGATTACAAGGCCTGGGTGCACAAACCCTCAGCACAAGAATTTTCTCTTATTTTGCTAACTGCTTAAACGTAAAAGTGTAACAGAAAGGAATTTTCCCTGTGACTCATATTTTTCATCATTTGGTCATTAAATAGTGATGGATATAAACCTATAAAGTATCTAAACCGAACCTTTTAACAATCCATGAGCAATACTATCATTTCTTTAATAGAACTCGCTGACCGTGCCTTTCTCAGATGCCATTTGTCATTTTCAGCGTGCAATAATCAATAACTTGGCTTTGAAATAAATAATATAACAGTCACAATATATTATCTTTCAGCCTGGCCTTATACTAACCATAAAACAAGACTAGGAGGGATGAAAACTTTAGGAAAATGCCAAAAAATGAAATGCCTGAGAGTGGGAGCTAAATTAACAAGCAGCTTTACACAGTTTCCCTTCCAAATTCATTTGTGCTTACCTTCCTCTTAGGAAACCACGCCCACTTTTCAAATGAAAAGAAGAATTTGGGATCATCTGATTTCAGGTTTGGGACAGATGCCATCTTGCTGTGAGGCTGGTGCCACATTTCTGTCCCAGCAGTGGTCAGGGAGGTGTGTGAGCTGCAGATCCTGCTGCTGTTACTCAGTGCAGCAATTAAACACGTGCCAAGTTTTAAACCTACAATTGTTGCATTAAAATCAATAGGTCCCTGTTGAACTGAACGTGTCTCTAAAAACCCAGCTGGAGTTTAGAAAAGCAGCTCCATGGGGAGGTGGCTGAGTCCTGCTGGAGTTTTGGGGACTTTCTCTCAGTGAGGGCAGGAGGTGACATGGGTGTGCTGGCAGTGCTGGGTGTGGTGGCACGTGCCAAAGCTGTCCCTGCAGGGCCTGTGCTGTCACCTGAGGAAAGCCCTGTGCCTGCTGCATGCTGAATTCCATCTCAGGAATGCTTTGGACAAAGTCTACTGGAAAATCTAGGCACCAACATAAACATAGATTTCATAAATGCCACTTGAGAAACCCCCTCAAAGGAGTAGAAAGGAAAGGCTGGAGAACTGTGGGACAGGGTACACACAGGATGCAAGAGCAAGCTTAGCTCTGGAGTTCCTCCTTTGATCAAGTTTTGCTCAAATTTTTAGTAGTCCCACGCATTTCTTTTCCCTGGTTTAATTTGATCCATGGCCAAAAATCCTTCCAGAGCTCCTGCTCAGCCTGGGCTGGTGTCTGATCATTCCTACCCAAAAGCAAGACTGCAGTTTCAGTGAGAGGGGGGAAGAAGCCAGACCTTTTTCAGGTGCTGAGAGCAGAAAATTCCCTGAGACAGTGGAAGCACAGAAGAGAGTTTGCNGAAGAAGCCAGACCTTTTTCAGGTTCAGAGAAGCAGTGCTGAGAGCAGAAAATTCCCTAAGACAGTGGAAGCTCAGAAGAGAGTTTGTATCAAAGTAAAATCTCCTGGTTCAAACCTTTGTCCCAGCTGAAACACACCAGCACTGGCACTGCTCACAGTGCCCTGTCTGTGTCCTTCACCATGCCTTGGAGGTGACAAAAAGGGACATTTGTACAGCCCTGGGCTTCCTCCTGCCCACCCTGAGGTGTGCAGGGAAGGGCTGGGCAGCCAGGGCCACTCTGGGCCTGGCTTTGCTCCTTAGGGCTGGGTATTTTCTGATTAAGGAGAGAGTCACTGCCTGGAAAACTGGCTTTTGCTGCTGCTCCAGGACTCCCTGTCGAGCTTCTCGAAGGTTTGCTGAGTCTGAAAGAGCAAGGGAAAAGGGGAAGGCTCAGTGTCAATAAATTCTGGCTGTTCAGCTCTGAGGCAATGCTTTCTCAGTGTAACAGCTTTGGCTGCTCTTTCCAGCTGGAAGCTCTTTCTGGAAGCCCTCCCAGGCCACAGTGATGTCCCACGGCAGGGCCATGCCCAGCCCTCGAGGAATGCACTCACTGACACACAGGAGATCCAGCAGATTCCCCAGAGATCATCCCCTCCTCATCCCTGGGTGCTGTTTCATCACTGAGATTCAGCTGCAAACAGCAGAGCTTGCTGTCCTCAGCTCTGAGCAGCCCTTGTCACTCCTGTGCTGTGAACTGATGGCAACAATTAAAACCTCACGAGCTCTGTGCTAAAGCTCTTCCATCCCCTGCTGCAGGTGGAATCGATACAGCCCCAGCACTCACCACCCCCCATGAGCCACTTTGCCTTCACCACCTTTTGGAAGTCACTTCATCACCCCCTCCTCACCTGCCCCACGCCAGCTCTGCAGGGCAGAAATGACTAAAAACAGGTTCAGGGCCTCACACAATCAAGTCCCAGCGTCGGCTCAACTCCTCGTAAACACAAATAATTAATTTTACATTGTCTTTTTTTAAGAGCAGGAAAGAAGGAGCTTGGAGGAAGTGATTTAATTTTCTCCTCGACTTTTGAGCAGAACTGAAGGCTACAATTAGGGGGATGAACTGAGAGGGGACAGACAAGAAGGACTCAGTAAGATCTCTGAGGGAAGATAACTGGGGTCTGTGGAACATTTATTATAAGTAACACCAGCACGTGAATCTAAAAATAGTGTCTCTGGTGCTGTGTGTATATGACTGATATTAAAAATGACTGATTTAAAAGGAAGTGCTTCACCTCTGTTGCCAACCAGGAAGGTAGCTCTCCAGTATTCTCAGACTTAAATGCTGCCAGTATTTCACGTTAGGATAGTCATAAAGTTAAAGGTTAATAGGCTGTACAAATGACAGAGTTTAAAGGGAAAAATGAAGATGGGAAGATTTCTAGCACTTAGGGAACATTTTAAAAATGAAGCTCCTCTGCCTAATGTAATTTTTCCCATATTCTTTCTCGTGCTGTTGATCATTATTGAAAATATTTCTATTTGCATAAGTGATTTCTCATCCACTGCCCACCTCCGTTTGCTTTTTGGATCATCATTACTTCCCACAGCACGTGAGTCATCACCCTGCTGCTGTGAGAAGGGTGAAATTAAAGCCACAGCCTCCAAGGGACGATGGGCAGAGCATGAGGAAGGCTTTCATTTAATTGCAAGTCCTTAGAATTGGCAGGTTGAGGAGCAAGGCAAAGCACTTTGCTGTAAATGGGATTTGATTGTGGGGTTTTGGAGGAGCTCAGCAGCTGTGGTGAGTGGCAGAAGGGAGGTGCTGGGTCACCCTTGGGTGACTCTAACCCTGGAGCTGCAGACTGGAGTCTAACAATGAGATTAATGTGACTTAGGTAAAGACTTTACACAGAGTCTGCCAGTTGTTCACATCTGCTTTTGCACTGAGGGTGAAAAATTCTCCCTTGTTGTCTCTGTTGGCCTTCCAGAGCAACTGGAAAAGGTTGTGCTGGAAAAGCGGTGAAACGTGGCTCTTCAGAATGTACTTTTCATGCTCCTCCCTCTGTCTGACCAGATCACAGGAGGATTCAGTGTGGAGGACTCTGCTCAGGGTGGTTCTTTCTCACCTTGTCCCAAGTACAGCCTTACACACATCACAGGGCTGAGCTCAAATCAGCTGTGGGCAATGAGTGGGAGCACCTTCCAGACAGAATTTATGGCTCTTCAGAATGTCATTCTCACTGTTTTCTTTATTCTTACTGCTTTCTTTGCTTCTGTAGGTATCTGACAGTCCTCTCCAGGTATTGCTGAAGTCTGGCTGTGCAGAGGCTCTGCCTGGGAGGCAAATAAAGAATCAGATCTCTGCCTGGCTTTGGCACTCTGTGCCTCCACAGGTACCTCTGGCTATGGCTTCTCTTTCTCTGTTTATCTGGAACATGTTCCTAAAAATCTTCTGGGCCTGAGAGATGCTGGAGAGGTCAGATACTCCTGATTTATTGTAGTCTGAGCAACAACTAGGACTGGAATAAAAGTGATTACTGAGCAAAGCCTCCTCCCCTCTGAAGCTGAAATGGAGAAAGGACCATGCCTTGGTGTTCCCTCTGGTAAGGACTTCCATGGCTTTGCCTCACCTTTGATTCTGTACAGAAATTTCCTGAAGTTGAAGGAGATGATCCGTGCAGAGCTGCTCTGAAAAGCAGGACATCAAGCTTCACATTCCTTGTGGGGTTCCCAGACCAAGGGAAAACCCAGGGAGTGCCTCTCCTTAAGGATAATTCCTGCTCTTGGCATCCTGCAGAAGGGACTCGGGACTGCAGTGGTGCCATTTCATACTATGAAAACAAAAAAAAAACCCAAAGAAACCCACACAGCACATTTTCATGTATTTCTATGGAATTTCCAGGAATACTGAATGGCATTTTCTTCCTCCTTTCCACTCTTGATTTCTAATGTTCCAGCCCTCATTTAGCTGCTGCTATGCTACATATCTTCCAGAACTGTAATATTAATACAGCAGAACACGGCAGCACTGAAACTCCTGTTTAAAGGTGTGCAAGGGTTGTATTTCTTTTGCATGTGACACTGCCTAGAACATGATTAAAGTATCTTACAATGAAAGCTGGGGCAAAAACCCACCACATCCTACCAGGTAAACCCACAATAACCTGCCTCCTTGTCCCTTGCTGAATAAAGGAAATAAAAGGACTGCAAGGAGTAAAATGCTTGCAGTGCAAATGGGTTGTTTTTTTTCTTTTTCAGGAGTTCCTTTTAACATTACTTGGAAAACTTTTACAAGACCTCCAGTAATTAATTTGCAGAGTGTTTCCCTTTTCTGAAGCTTTCAGTCAAGTGCTGCCTTTGGGATTGTTTGCAGCTCCTCCTCCCACCCTCAGGACTTGTTCTGTGATAAATTTCTTGGGTCCAAATAAGAACACCCAAGAAAAGAGGGGTGTTATTTTCCATGCTGAGCCTTTTTCTCTGAGGAAGCTTTGCCTCAGAGACCCCCACACTGCTGGGCTGGCTGGTGGAGCCCTTCATCCCTTCACCTGCCTCGGCAGGTACTTGTGGAGGCATGGAATTGCTCGTGGTGGAGCCTGGGGAATTGCTTGTGTGAAGAAGTGCTCACCTAAAAGCAAAGGATCCTTTCTATTTGGTCCTTTGTAATTTCTGGTTCTTCATACATTTTTACAGACAGGTGGAATGGTTATAATGTTCCAAAATAAAAGACGGTTTTCTTTTGAAAAAGGGGCCATGCCTAAAAGTTAAGAGTGGAAAAGGCTGCCTGTAACCTTTTATTGGCTTCATTCTCTCTAATATATCTGCCTTGTACGCCAAGAAAAGTATAAACAAATGGCAGGGTATTGGTTTTTCACTAACAGGGTTTAAACCAAGGGTATAAAAAGCAGATCCTATCTGGCGCTATTTATGAAACAATTAATATTGTCAATGCCTTTTCCATCTCCTCCGAGTTACACATACTGCATAAACTTTGATATATCCCTGAGAAGTACAAAAAAAAAAACACCAGCTGGGGAATGAACAGGGCAATGCATCAACACTGTTGGAAAGGGAAACAATTCCCACGTCTTCTTCTGAAATTCTTTGATATTAAAATAACCCGAGATGAATTCTCTTGAATTTTCCCCAGAAGGCTCAGGGAACACTAGACAAAGGGTCCTGGATTGAACTTGTAATCTTAGGGTTTAGATGCAATGAATTATTTGGTTGTTTAGAGCTTTTACAATAGCAGCGACCCTCTAATTCTTCTCCTTTTTTCCCTTTCAAACACAGTTGTTAAGTCCCCTCTTTGTCTGTCGCACAGCCCCACGGGCACACAGGAGCTCTGGCCCTTCACCCTGCTCAGAGCAGCGTTATCCCGGGATGTCCGGGGGATGGATCCGCCGCTCCTGAACGGCGGGAAGGAGCTCCCGGTGCTGGCCGTGGTGCTGAAGAGCGGCCGTGCCTCCTGGAGGAACATCCAGGGGTCCGTTCGTCCGTCCATCCATCCATCCATCCATCCATCCATCCATCCATCCATCCATCCATCCATCCATCCATCCATCCATCCATCCATCCATCCATCCATCCATCCATCCATCCATCCATCCATCCATCCATCCATCCATCCATCCATCCATCCATCCATCCATCCATCCATCCATCCATCCATCCATCCATCCATCCATCCATCCATCCATCCATCCATCCATCCATCCATCCATCCATCCATCCATCCATCCATCCATCCATCCATCCATCCATCCATCCATCCATCCATCCATCCATCCATCCATCCATCCATCCATCCATCCATCCATCCATCCATCCATCCATCCATCCATCCATCCATCCATCCATCCATCCATCCATCCATCCATNAACAAACAAACAAAAAGCAGAGGGGTCATTCACACCTTGGCCCTCGAGTCTTTTTGCATTTCCTCTGTTCTTCACTCCACTGCAGCTCCCAAGCACAGCAGTGCATAGCAAACCTCTCATGGCAGTTTGATGTGTTTTCCTGACTGGAATATTTAAGATAACGTTATCTGGGTGGGGTTTTTTATGTGGTGAGGGTTTTTTTTTCACTGCACAAATAACTTAGATGTCACACTCTGGGAATGACAACACATGGCAAGGATACACATCAGGCTGCTGAGGAGAAACAGATAACATTTATTTCTATGTTAAAGTTGTTATTTTGACAATTCTTTTGCTCTGTAGATACCAAACATTATTTAAATGTTTTGTATTCCATGAGTATACCCAGCTGGAAATCTTCCACTTTCTGTCATACATAATATTTTATTATTATTTGCCCTATCTTCCACCTTGAACAAGGTATTTAACTGCATGCAGTCCCTTTTAATAATTTTGGTTTGGTGGGGGTTTTTTTGGTTTTTTGTTTGTTTGTTTTTCTGATATTATTTACAGATCCTTAATGACAAGCCAAAAATCTGCCAATGCAAAATGATGTGAAAAAGTCACCCTTGGTTTTGTTTTGTCAGTGCTTCATGGCTGCTTTTCATATCTTCATACGAGGAAGGAGTTTCAAGCCACCACTCTGAACTGGTTGGATCCCTGTGTCTTAATTCCAAAGGGAATGTTCCCTTGTCCCAAAGAACCTGTAACTGCCACGGCTGTGATGGTGATGAAGCTGAGTGTCAGAAGCTTTGCACAACCTGCATCCAAACCTTCTGCTGCTCTCCACCAGCATTGCTTCCATCAGATTTATTTATAAATTTATATTTATAAATAATTATATCAGATTTATAAAAAATTATATCAGACATTTATAAATTTTGAATGGGTATTGCTAATGTTTAACCAAAATGCATTAAAAATACTTTCTGTAGAATGCTTGTTTTTCTAATAGATCTCCAATTTTTCAATAGTATAATTTAAAAAAAAGCACCAATGTGAAAAAAAAAGCCCAAAACCAACAAACAAAGAAAAACTTCAGTGTAAAGCTGTGGCTCAAAGTAGGATGATTTGAAATGTATGAGTCATTTCTTAGCCTCTGATACTTTGTTTTTATAACATGAAGTTGTGCACTTATATTAATATATTTTGAAATAAGGTACTTTGTTTTCTAGGATAAAGTTTTCCCTGGAATTTACAGGAAGATTGTGTAGAAATTAGTCCAAAAACTATTCTTTTCTCTGTTCTGTTTTGTAGAACAGAGCCTGTGCACCACGGGAGCAACGTGAGAACTTAAACTGCTTGAATATCTGAAGAGCAGAAACCTCAGGGATTCCCCAGCCAAACGAGGCAGGAGGAGCCTCCTGTGGTGTGGGCATCACTTTGGCTTCCTGGGATTCCTGAAACACGGAGCTTCCCTGAGGAGCAGCCTTCCCTGGGGACTGCCAGGTGAGGCAGAGCCATTAATGAGTGCAGAGGTTTTGACAAAGGAGCTCAATTGGAAGCACAAAATGACCCCCATCGTTCATTTATTTTGCAAAACCCCGCTGTTTTGGGGATCTGCTGACTCAGAACAAGCTGGTTCAGACTTCCACTCCAGCTACAGCAAATGTTTTTAGGGGAATGAGGGTGATCTGAGGAGCCTTCCATGGAATTCAAAGCACAGCTCGTGTTCAGGAGGTAAATCCAGCATAACTCTTCTGCAATTGCCAAGGATCTGTGATGTGAACACCAGAGGCTTTATAAGCAGCTGATTTTTGAGTCAATGGGCTGTAACACTTTTGAAATCAATGATTATTTAAGAACTCCTAAAACTGCACATGGTGCAGCTGCCCTGCACACACACACTGGATCTGCTCCACTCTCTGTTGGCTCTCTTGGAACTGAGACCTGAAGGCTGAGTGTGGGTCACAACACCTCTTTTCCAGCCACAGTCACCACAGAGCTCTGCAGCAATTTTCTGTTTCTGTAGGAGCTGGGAATACTCAGCACTTTTCAGGTGTAGTGACAAGATTCTTCTGTGGATTTTAATAAATTGCCTACTTATGGCCACAAAGAGATCTGCTTATTTTGGATTTCACCAGTCCTGATCTTTACATAGTTCTGGTTTTGATTTTTGGGCATTTTTCTTCTTTCACATGATACTTCAGAGTTTACAACCAGCTATAAAAGCACTGGTCTTCAGATATAAAGCTGCAAAGGCACCATCTATTCATTTTTCTTTGGGTGTCCCTGTCCTGACATATTTTGAAAGATGAGCTGAAGTTTATGTTTGGATAAGATGTTAAAGAACAGCACATGCTCTGCCTTCAAATCCTCCAGTGCTACTCCTCACAAAGGATTTCCTCCAGTGCATGTAGCTGACCTCCATTTGGTGAGCTGGCTGGTGGAAGTGATAAATTGTGCACACATGACTAATCCCAGGGTGATGAAACCTTCTAGAAACCAGACTGGTGGGCAAGACAAAATAACAAAGGCAAAGGATGTGTTGTGTGAGTTTGTGATGACACCAGAGCATCTCATCACATTCTACAGAGTACCTGTGCAGTGCTCCCTGTGAGACAAAGACTGTGCTTAGATCACCCCATCAGTTCTGTCCCTGTGGATTTACTCCAAATTACACCGAATTTGCAGCAGCACTTGTTTCACTGAAACACCACAACCTAGAAATTTCTCCCCTTTTCTGACAAAAATGCCATCTCTGTGAGTCAGGCACAGGGCCGTGATGAGCCTCGGGAAGAAAAGTCTCATAAATTGAACAAGCAGCTTTCTTGAAGCACCAGGAGATTCTAATATTTGTCAGGGAAGACTCTCAGCTTGCCAGGAAGTCACTGGAAAACAGAGACGAACAAAGCCTTCCATTTAAAGGTACAAAAATGCCATTGTGAGGCATAATAAGGGAACAACTTTAACTGTTCCAAAATACCTCTCAACCCACACACATCTCATCCACCCTGATCCACTCAGCCTGGGGAAACCTGAGACAGGCTTCCGAGCAGAACTCCCTTGTAGTTTTTCCAGGCTTGAATAAAACATCCTTATCAAAAACATCCCACAAGAGACATTCCTTTTGATGAGAAAGCAGCATCCCTTTTTCTGGGAAACCTCTGTTTGTTTCCAGCCATGCATTTCAGCAGGAGCACTCGAAAGGCTGACAGAGAAATGCCGCGTTTCTGGAGAACTCAGATTTTTTAAAAGGCCCTGATGATGTGAAAGGATTTGAAATAAGAAAGGGAGAGACATTGAGAACAGCTCAGACTCTGCAGCAGTTAAGCTTTGGCATTCACAAAATCGTGTTTATATGCCTGGACAGCACGACAGGAGCTCTAAAATCTGACAGTGGAAGGATTCATTTTGATTGCCTGGGAGTGTTTCTGTGTGGGGCAAATGTTAAATGTCTTCTCATCCTTTCTTCCTTCTCCCTCTGGATGCCAGGAGGTGCCTCAGCATTTTCCTGTGGGAGTATGTTGAATGTTAGCCACAAAATCCAGCAGTGCCTGGGTGGAATCCTGCTTCCCTACAATATCTGGGAGCCCACATGCTGCAGGCTCCTTCAGGAGAGCTCCCATTTGGACAAATCAAAGGAGCAAGGAAATTCAGCACTGCCCTTTCCTCAGGATGGAGAAGAGAAAACTGAACCCGAGGCGACCCAAACTTTGTCACCTGGGGTTACAGTGGGGAGTGACAGATAAAGATGGGGCAAGAATCCGGGTGAAACGCAGGTTGCAGTGGGAAATTCCTGTCGGGGAAACAGCCCCGCTGTGCTCTGCGCATCCTCAGCTGCGAGCCAGGGCTTTTTGGAGCAGCACAGAATCACAGGTTCACGCTCCAGCCTAGCAAGAATGCAGCTCTTTAGAAAAACAATGAAAAAGAAGAGGCAGTGCCGAGACAGGATAAATAAGGAGATAAATCACTTTGCAATACAATACAGCCAAAACCCGAAAATAAACAATTACTTTAAATCATATCAAGCACCTATCACAAACATCACATTTATACAATTGATCCATGTGTAAATTAGCCAATTAATTCTGGATTGCAACGCTAATGAAATAATAATTATCTGTTTACAATGGAATGGTGCGAGTGAAAGTCTAGAAACAGAAATAAAGACTGCAGCAAAATCCACTCAGCTCCATCACCACTGGGCAAGGGGGGAATGGTCAATATATTTAAAATCCAGCTATTGCTGGGGAGGGGGAACAAATAAAACACACAAATTAGCGAGGAATTTATGGACCTTAAATAATAGAGACAGAGAAATGCTCTTTTAGAACACTGCAGGGGTTTGTTTGTTTGTTTGCTTTGTAGTAAAGAATTGCAAAGTGGGAATTTCTTTGAACATTTCCAGAGGCTGGTTTGATTTTTTTGTCCTTGCTTGGCTTTCTACCGTGAGTTGTTTGCCCTGAGGGACTCCAAAGGGATTAGGACCTCATAATTACCAAAGCAGTGAAAGATGGATTGAAAAGGGTGGGAGTTTCAGTACAGAATTATTTTGGTGACTCATATCTAAATAAAATCTTCACCTAGATGGAGAAATGCACTGGGGTCTTCTATGAGAACTTTTCACCCTTGGCTTTTCATGTAAGAGCTGCAGACATTTAGCTCGGAGCTTTAGGTCTCTGGCAGGAGCCTGAGTGAGGTGGCTATTGGCTGTTTTCTGAAGTGAAACTATTTTCTGTCCGTCTGGGACTTTTTTTTCCTCTGTTCATTTTACCCTGGAGTTGAGGGATATTCCCAGAGAAACAGCATTTCTTTGAAAATTTCCTGATTACCTTTACTTTGCCAGACGCTTTCATTTGTTAACGAGAGCAGGAACAAGAAACAGTTGTTAATAACAGAATATTTCTGCAAACTTTAAATTGCTGAGACCCCATCCCCAAGATGTGTGGAGGGTACACATCTGCTGCAGCCAAAAATGTTGTGTTACTGGCTCTATATAAAGTTTCCCTCTATTTATAACCTCAAGAAGGAAGAAAAACTCCTGGGCAGTTTGATTCAGATAAAAACTGTCTTGCTTCAAATTGCCAGGTGGATGTCTTTAGAACGATATAGCAAGAAAAATCAAAATAGATTTGATCAAGGCATTAAAATGTTTAGATGTAGAGATTGTTGCCCCCTATCCACATGTGAGCACGAGTCCAGAGCTCTGCGTGGGACAGGGCAGATTTTTGCAGTGCAGTCTCAGAGGTATTCCAAATGTTATGAAGGATGCCAGAAATGAGNCCCTCCCCCCCGCCCCGCGGCCGCTGGAGCCGGTACCGGCGGGCAGTACGCGGTATTTCCGCCCTCCCGGGGCTCCCGTCGCGGGGTTCCCGAGGCTTCCGGAGCTGCCGCTTCCCGGTGTCCCGGGATGTGCGGGGCCGTGCGGGAGCGCTCCGAGCCCGCCCGTCCCGGAACGCGTCCCGCCAGGGGGCGCCCTGCGCCCGGGCCCCGGGAGCGGCGGGAACGGAACCGGGAACAGGACAGGGATGGAACCCAGAACGGGGCAGGAACGGAACAGGGAACAGCGGGGATGGAACCGGGAACAGCGGGGATTAATCTAGGAACGGGGCATGGAACCGAGAACGGGACAGAGACGGAACCGGGAAGGGGCAGGGATGGAAGCCGAAACAGCGAGGATGGAACCCGGAACGGGGCAGGGATGGATCTAGGAACGGGACAGGGGTAGAACCGGGAACAGCGGGGTTGAAACCTGGAACGGAGCAGGGATGGAACTGGGAACGGGACAGGGATGGAACTGGGAATGGCTGGGATGAATCTCGGGATCACCCCTTGCTCGAACACGCAGGGCGGCAGGGATGGATTCCGGGAGCGCTCCGTGACTAAACCCCGGGAGCGCTCGGAGCTCGAAGCCCGGGAGCAGGGCAGGAACGAATCCCGGGAGTGCCTCGTGCCCCGATCCCAAGAGCGGCCGGCCCGGGTCCGTGCCCGTTGTCGCCCGTCCGCCGCGGGCTCGACGTGTCCCGCCGGCCCCGCTGCTGCGCGGCCGGGAACCGAGGCGGCGGCGGGGCTGCCCGAGGCGCGGAGGGCACCGTCGGGGGAGAGCTCTCCCCGCCGCCCCGCTGCCGTCCGCTAAGTCGTTTCTGCCGCACGGCGGAGCGCAGCCAGAGGGTGTCCGGTGCCCGGTATCCCGGCGGGGCCCGGCCCGCCGCCCCCCCTCGGCCGCGGGCGGCTTTTGTTGCCGGCGGCGCGG
>VWYE01001365.1:171-12621 GCA_013398995.1 Alaudala cheleensis | reverse complement strand
CCGTGTCCGCCGCCGCCGTGATTGGCGCGGCGGAGGCCACCTCCATGCAAATGAAGCCCCGCCGCCCGCCGCCCGCAGATCAATAGGGACGCGGGGGAAGGAGCATGCATTCCGCCTGGGCCGGCGCGGGGAGAGCCGGCCGCAGCACGCCCCAAGCGCCCCCCGAAACACCCCCCACCGACGGCTCCCCGCAGGCTGCCGGGGCACCCCCCTCCCGAGCCCCTCTAAAGCGAGAGCTTCCCTCCTCTGCTTTCTTATGAACCCAGGATGAGCAGCAAAGAAGACCCGAGCAAGTGCTGTCCGGCGGCTGCTCCCATCTCCAGTTTCACCATCCAGTCCATCCTGGGCAGCGGCAGCGCCGATCCTCCCCGGGAAGCCAGCGACAGGGCGTCCGCCTGGCCCGCCCGCACCCGGACCCTTTCCCTGTCCTCGGAGGACGAGGAGCCGGAGGAGAGCTGGAAGCACCGCGGCTGCTTCTGCCCCGAGGCTCAGGGCCCCGCCGAGGCGTGCCACAAGCACCAGCCCCTCAGCTTCACCTGCCTCGGTGAGTATCCAGAGGGATGGGACGGGACGGGACGGGGCGGACGGGACCCGCCGGGAAGGGCCACGAAGGGCTCGGCCCCGGTCCGGCCCCCGCAGGGAAGAGGGAGGCGGGGGCACGTCGCACCTTCGCTGCTCTCGGGGCACAGAGTATTTGCGCCGTCCTTGGGTGAAGTGGGGAGGAAAGAACTCCAGGAAAAATGGTGTGGTTTTGGTTTTTATTTTCCCCCACCCCATCCGGAGTTGATTTCCCCGAGGGATGCGGTGCGATGGATAACGCTCGTTTTCTTAGATTCTGATTACAGCGCTGAGGCAGAGGGAAGAACGATGTTTATTTTTTTAGCATTATTTCTGAATAAACGGCCTGTGAAAGGCCATGCTGTAAAGTAAAATTTGCTAGCTCGTGTCGGATAGGAAGCGTGGTACTCAGCTGCTTTCACTGTGGCACGCACACGCACCTGTCCATCCATCCATCCATCCATCCATCCATCCATCCATCCATCCATCCATCCATCCATCCCACAGTGGGAAAGGGATACCCAGGAGGGGATGTGCGTGCCCCCGGCAGCAGAGGCGGCGGGTGCCTGCCCGGGGTCTCGCCTCGCTGCTTTTCCCCTCCGGGGCGGGGGGCTCGGCCGTCGGGGGTCCCGGTGCCGGCCGCCGTGCGACCCCCGCGCTGTCGCTCTGTTGCAGGCAGCGCCAAGGGGAGCGGAGCGGCGGCGGCAGGCAGCGCGGAGCGGGGGCCCTTCCTCTCGCCCTCCCAGCAGGACTGTAAGGACGAGAAGGAGAAGCCGCTGGGACCCTCCTCGCCTTCCTGCGGGGAGCGGCAGCGCGACGGCGGAGACCGGCAGGCCGGCGCCGCCAAGAAGAAGACGCGCACGGTGTTTAGCCGCTCGCAGGTCTATCAGCTGGAGTCCACCTTCGACATGAAGCGCTACCTGAGCAGCTCGGAGCGGGCCTGCCTGGCATC
This sequence comes from Alaudala cheleensis, assembly GCA_013398995.1. Lineage (NCBI taxonomy): Eukaryota > Metazoa > Chordata > Aves > Passeriformes > Alaudidae > Alaudala > Alaudala cheleensis. The sequence continues at coordinate 11,111 of VWYE01001365.1, read as the reverse complement.
CAGCCTGCAGCTCACCGAGACCCAGGTGAAGACCTGGTTCCAGAACCGCAGGAACAAGTGGAAACGGCAGCTCTCGGCCGAGCTGGAGGCGGCCAACATGGCCCACGCCTCGGCGCAGACTCTGGTGGGGATGCCGCTGGTGTTCAGAGACAATTCCCTGCTCCGAGTGCCGGTGCCCCGGTCCATCGCCTTCCCCGCCCCTCTCTACTACCCCGGCAGCAACCTCTCGGCCTTACCGCTCTACAACCTCTACAACAAGATCGACTACTGAGCCCCGCGCCCCTCGCCCCGCGCCCGCCCCGTCGGGACCCGCACCGGCAGCGGGGCCGGGGCCGCCGCGGGGGCTCCGTGCGGGGGTCTCAGGCCGCTCCCACGGAGGGGACACAGCACCAAAACTGATGGGAGGGACGGGCAAACGGAGAGCCCGGGGCGCCGGGGGCACCCCCGCTCTCCCCTCCTGCTATCCTGCCACTTGAAAAGAAAAAAAAAAGAATTAATTAAAAAAGCGTTATTTCAGATCTGTAAATATTTTTAAAGAAAGTAAGAAAGAAAAAAAAAATTAAACCGTTTTAAGCCTCGTTTGTAAATTTGCCACCTCGGTAGCGTGTCCCCGAGGGGGACCCCGGCACCAGGGGTGCCCCGCAGCCGGGCCGGGAAGGGCCCGCGGGGCCGGGGATCGATTCAAGGGAGAGCCAAAACGACTTGTAACGCCGAGGGTTTGTTTTTCCCGAATTTTTGCTCTTTATCTCGTTTCTTGCAGGGAATCCCAGCCGGGCCTGACCGTCCGCCCGTGCCGAGGCCGGCGGGGGCTCGCTGCCCTTCTCTCGGTTAGGAGATGAAGGGTATTTCTTAATTTCTTAAACGGGGATATTTTTTCCGTTTTTTCGGAGTGTTTTGGTGGAAGCCGTGGTGATGGGCTCGGTGCTACCGGGGACTGGTCCCTGATCTCCGCGCCCCGGGTTCGTACAGGGCATCCTCGACGGCTCCCCAGGGGACGCAGCCTCGATCGGTCACTCAAAACCAGTAAATCCCGCGGCAAGTAGCGATTAAACTGCGGCCACCGGCTCCGAGGTACGGCCCGTACCGAGCGCCGGGGGTGTAACAGCAACAGCAACGAGGACAGCGAAAAATAAACCCCCAGAAACAGAGAAATAAAATATCCGAAGGCATAAATAAGGTGGTTTTTGTGCAGGGAAGGAGAACGCTCTCCCCGCTCTCCACAGCCGGTGTTTGAGCCACAGACCCCCTGTCCCGCGGTAGCGGCAGCCGGGATGGGGAACACAGCCCCGCTCCGTCGCTCCGCCTTTCGGACTCTTTATTTTAGGGTTAATAACTCGTATTTCGGGTTTTATCCATTAACGATCCTAAAGCCCAGCAGCATCCTCTCTTTCCCCGCGGCACCAGCCCGTGCGGTTCCCTCGGCGGGCATCTCCCGGGAATCCTCGGTTATCAGCCGGGACGGGACGGGGAGAAGGGACCGACCCGCGCCCTCCTCCGCCGCCTCAGGAGGGGCGAACTCCAACTCCCGGCAGGCCCCGCGGCGGCGGGCTCGCGGCGCACGTCGGGGACGCAGCGCCACGCGCGTTCGAACCGGCCAATCGCGGGGGGCGGGCCGCAGTGCGCGCGCGCGGGCGGCGGCGGCGGCGGCTGAGGTGAGGCCGGGACCGGGATTGGGGATCCGGGATTGGGGATCCGGGAATCGGGACCCTGGGCACGGCCTAAACCTCCCGCGCCTTCGTTCCGGGGTGCGGTCCCCCTCCCTCCCTGGTTGCCAGGCTCTTCCCTCACTCTCTTCCCTTCCCGCAGCGTTTTCCGCATCCCGGCGCTCTTCACAGGCACCGAGGCCTCGGGGCTGCCGTAACTCCGAAAGCTTTTCCGTGGCGGCCCGTGGAGCGGCGGGAGGAGCTCGTTCAACATGAAAACGGTACTTTGAGTTTTGGTGTTTTCTGAAGAAAAGCGCGGGCGGGGAGTCCCGAGGCTCTCACCGGAGCGTTCTGCTTTGTTCCGGCAGCTCCGTCCGGCTCAGTGACACCCGTGCCAAGAGCAGCTATAAAAGCACGGATTTCTTGCTTGTTCACTAAAAATTATTGGGTTTTTTCCTCTTTTTTTTTTGTAAAACTGAACCTCTTAGCTAAGTCAGAATCGCCAGTTCAGCAGCACGTGCTTTCTCTGTAATGTTTAAAAGTTTTTTTCTTGTGATGCCTCAATGTTTTACCAGGACTTTGTTGTTTGAGGTGGGCACAGCACTGTGGTTTGCCAGTCCTGGCTGTGGAGCAGCTGTTTTTTGTGAAAACGTGGAGCTCTGGGTCTGATTTTATTTAATTTTTTTACCATGTGTAAGAGGTAGGATATACTTAAATTGTGATATAATGAACATTGCTCAGGATTAAAAATATCTCTGGGACATCCTTCCAGGTTTCTTGTGTAAGTAGCTTTGCCTTCTGGGCTGGTTGATAATTTGTACCAGGCCTCAAGTAATACAATAACTTGTACTTCAAACCTCATGTTTTGTTGTTTTGAGTTTTCTGGCCTAAGCAGACACAGCAATGAGCTTGTCCAATTTAATTTTCCCAGTTGTTCTGAATTCCTTTAGATTTTGTGTCTCTGGACCTGCATCTGAAACATCCTCAGCAGGTGCTGCTGAATTCCAAGTGCCTTTCCCATGGAAAGATGTGTGGCAAAACCTGAAGCATCTCTTTTCAAAGCAGGGCTAAAAAGGGGGCTCAGAAAAAAGCTTTTCTGTTATTAAAAGGTTTTAATTAAGCACTTCATGCTTAACTAGCAGAAATAGCACTTTATGTTGACACAGTGGGTGTTTTTTTGTGTTTTTTGAAGGATGTCTTAGAGAGCAAAGCTCCCACTCAGGAAACCTCTCCAGTGCAGGAATGTGTGTTCCTCACTTCATTGCACAACTTGATGATTGTTTAGTTGCTGACAAGCACTGAACTGGAAACCATTGTGCCCTGAATTTGCTAAATTTAGTTCATCTGCTCCTTGTCTCCTGATTTATTCTCAGAGGTGTAGTCTCACCTTTGCAGTTGTACATACAAACTCTCTAACAGTGTTCCAGAAGATCTGAGCTGAATTAGCAGTGAATTACTGCTCTGCCCCTTTGGCAGAAGGTAAATGTGCTGTGGAGGCCTTGAGAAGAGGCTGTGGTTGTTTTGTTGGTGGATGTGTAACCAGCAGTTTCCTCTTTTACAGTGTTTGTAAGGTCCAGGCTGTTTTCCAGCTGAAATTTGCAGTTCATAGCTTCTGCTGTCCTTGGAATTTTTCAACAAACCAGTCCTGGAATGGGAATGCTGCATTTGCCTGCAGAGTCATTGCTCTTTGATTGAATTGTGGATATTTTTTCCTGGTTACATCCCAATTCCATGGTCACTCCGCCTTTCAGCACTTCACAAAACATAACTTTCCTTTACCTGCCCTTTGGATTCTAAGAGAAGGGGGGAAAAACACTCCTAAAGCTTTTTGTTGCACATATTTCACAGCACTTATGGAAGCCTAAAGGTCTGAAAGTTGCAAAGTGCCCAAAACTATATTAAAAAATGATTCAGCTGCAATTCTTGGAAGTGTGTGACAGTAATACAAATCCAGGAGCAAACCAACACTTTTTAGAGTTTTCAAATCCAATCCCTTTCTGCTAATATGTGTTTTTTAAAGTAACTTCTTGATGCTTATGATAACTTATAAATATTTACTTCAAAAAACACAGCCACACACTCAGGGAAATACATTTGTAAGTAACAATATCTAAGCTTATAGATTATTATAATGATCATAATATTTTTGTGTTGTTTATTCACGTTGCATTTGGTGTTTAGCTCAGCCTTGTGTTCCTGTAGTCACTAAAATTGCATCTGTGCCTTGTTGTCTGCAGATGACAGGATCAAACGAGTTCAAACTCAACCAGACTCCTGATGATGGGATTTCATCAGTGAAGTTCAGTCCAAACACATCTCAGTTCCTGCTGGTTTCATCCTGGGACACAACAGTTCGGCTCTATGATGTTCCTGCCAACACCATGAGACTCAAATATCAGCATTCAGGGGCTGTCCTGGACTGTGCTTTTTATGTAAGTGTGGGAGGGGCTTTTAAATTATTATTTTACAGCTGTAGAGTGCCCAAAGGATGAGAAATTGTCAGTCCCTGAAATTAAAGAGGAGGCCTACCTGTGCTTTTTTTCACTGAGTCTTTGGTCATGTGGCTGATGCTGTACTGTGGGTCAACACTTAGGTCCTCAAATGGTTTCTCCCTTCTAAGTCAGTTTTAGGATTACACTGCAGCTGGGTGGGACTTGGGTTGTCAGTCATTCAAAATATGAAGAAATGGAAATTATTTGGTGTAGCCTCTATCTGCCTTTTTAAAATTAATTTTAGTTTTACTTCAAAAGTAAATAAATGCATGTTGCTTAAAACACTTGAACATTTTGTAAAGCTTCTGTCTGCTTAAATCTGGGTCAGACCTTAACATTTGTGTCTTAATTCCTATTTTCCCAAAACTTCTGAAAGCAAGTCTTTTGTTATGAGTTTAGGATGCTGAATGCAGAGCAGCCATGGAAACTAAATAAGGTAAATTTTATCCTTGATAGGATCCTACCCATGCCTGGAGTGGAGGGCTGGATCAGCAGCTGAAAATGCACGACTTAAACACGGACCAAGGTGAGCAGAGTGAATTCTGAATGCTGCCAGCCACTGGCCTGAACCTCAGATTTATGTACTTACATGCACAAAACATTCTTCAGGTGCTTGGATGGGGGACATTTAAGTATCTGGCAGAATAACCAGTGACCCTAATGAGGACCACCTAAAATCCTGGAAGAATTTGGTATTGCCAGAAAGTTTGGTAGCTGCTTTGAGGGTGCCTTGAGTTGGTTTTTGATGATAATCCTGCTCTGCCAGAGGCTGCAGTGGCTCAGTTAGGGGGAAGTGGCCAGACTGAACTAAAACTGAGCATGTTGTTTTTCAGAGGTTTGTGGGTTGGATGCATTTAGAATGATCTCTTATGGCAGAGGATATCTAAAGCTTTTGCTTTTGTCAAGCATGGCCTTGTACTGCAGTTTTTTTCTAAAAAAAAATTGCTTGAAATTAACAGTTCCAGTGCCTCCTTGGTACAAAATATGGAACTGGTTTGTCTCAGGTTTTTTTGTGTTTCTAGAGTGTTCAAGAGAAAAGCAAATTTCAGGCAGCCAACAGCCAGGGCTTGACAAATGAGTGTGTGCAGTAATGGTAACAAAAAGCTCAAATAATTCTGTCATAGCTGACTTCCTGCAAGTGTTTTAATATTTTTATTAAGATGTCATACTAATTGCTTTCTCTTGTCATGCCATTGATATACACAAGCTTAAGTTACTTTCTGTGTTTGTCAGTGTGATACCAGCTGATGTTTTATACCTGTAAACATCTCTCAGTGACTGCCTAAAATTCTTAAATCCCAAGCTCAAGAGACAGAAGTTTAAATGTAACAATCCTGATCTTTGCACAAGTTGTGCTTCTGAGGCCTGAAATGTCCTTACAGGGACTTCTGGCATAGAAATGCACCTTTAGAATGTCAGAAAATACTTGTGCTGCAGTTGTGTTCTTTTTTTTTATTCCTTATTTCACACATTCTGTTTGTAGGGCAGTGAAGTTGCAGTATGTTGTGTTTCCTTACAGAAAACCTTGTTGGTGCCCACGATGCTCCTATCAGGTGTGTGGAGTATTGCCCAGAAGTAAATGTCATGGTGACAGGCAGCTGGGATCAAACAGTCAAACTCTGGGATCCCAGAACTCCCTGTAATGCTGGCACCTTCTCCCAGCCTGAAAAGGTATGTACTGCATTCCAGGTGTCCAGTAAAGCATCCTGGCACTGAAACATCACACAGGACACTGCCTTGGGCTGAATTTGTGTAGCTATGAGCTGAATTTGGGAAGTTATATTTAATATTTTTTAAACTAGGTGAAAGTATAGCATTTTAAAAGATTGGTATTCAGGATGTATTGCCATTTTTGGTCAGGCCTTTGAGCTTTTCTCAACATTCCTTAATTCTTGGTGCTTGTGCTGCACCACATTCTTAAAATTTAAAACAAATTTGAAGGAAAACCCAGCATCTTGGATTAATTGTGATACGCACAGTTGATTTCCTTAAATCTTAAGATTTTAGTTTTATCAGACACTGGCAGTCCTAAGGTCTGATTGTTTTGGAATGTGCACAGAAAAATATCTCTATAGCAGGCCATTTATGTTGCCTGAAATGATATTTTGGTTTTTCACTTGTATTCAAAATGGAATAGAACTGCTTGTATTGTGATTTACCTGTTTTGTATTAACTAGGAAATTTGGATATTCTCCTAAAGCTGAAATCCTCTGTGCTAATGGGAGAAATCAGAGAAATCAGATAAAATGATGTCTTCAGCTTTTTCTAAAGGCCATATGATGTATTAACTTCTCATGCTGCTTCCAGCGGTGTCATTGAAAGAATTAACAGGAATTCCTGGGTTTTTTTCAGAGACTCCTAAACACAGGCTGGATAATTTTACATATGAATTTTTTTTTTGCCTGTACCCTTTAAAAATTTCATTTAGCACTGTGACATCCTATTGTCAGGTCCTAATTATGAGCCATCATTACCTTGCCTTTGCCCCTAAATAGCTCTTACTTTTGTTCCAGCAGAGCTGGATCTCCTTCTGGTGAGACCTTTGTGCAGAATCAAGTAATTGCATTATTTCTAGTTTTGATTTATAGATGTATGTAGCATGTAAAGAACTGTGATAAATTGCTGACAGAACATCATCTCACGGACAGGCACAGTGAATCAAGCTGCTGATTGGTTCAGCAAGGTTCATTATGTCATTTTTTTAATGCTGCCTTTGATGAATGTGTGCACCTACTCCACTGCATGACAAGGGTTTCAGGTGATTTATGGCTGTGTGGTGGAGAAGGAACACTCACTGTACAGGTGTGACATCAGTTTGTGAAGAAGATTTAAGATATTTAATGTTCTTTATGCCTTTGTTTCCCTATATGTACACAAACACATTTTAGATAGTGTTTATGGATATTTCTGGATCAATTTTTTACATCAATAACAGAGAAACTGGCTTGGTAAAAGGTGTAAATACTATTGGCTCCAAGTTTTCCTACCATTTTTAGGAATAATTGGGATCATCAGAAATTTTGGGCAACTCCTGTGTGATTATTTAAGACTTCTCCCATCTTAAAATCTCAGTCTTAAGAGTTCAATAATGACATTTTAAAGAAAGCATGCTGGGTGGATAAGGATTGGTTAAAGGAAGCTTTTTTTATCTATGTGTATGCATACACACCTGTCTGCTTAGCTTTTTATTAGAAATGAACTTTTTGAAAATGTATTTGTGGCAAATGAAGAGGGAAGTTGTTGTGTCTGATGTTGCAGTGCTGTCTCACCAGAACCAGCTTTGTTGGGCTTCATCAGAGAGCCAGAAAGTGAAACCAAATGAGATGGTCCAAGCAGGTGCCAAAGTAAACTGATTCCCTCTGGCAGGACACCAGATCTCTTCCACTCTGCATTCCTGACCTGAGGAATGCCCAGGATCTGTTTCCTGTGTGTTTGGCTGCATTTGATCACTGGGAAAAGCTCCCACTCATCCTTTGCTCTTGTTAGCAGCTGTAGGTAGCTGGATTCCACCTGCTTATGTATCAACAGCTTGGAATTCATTCCACAGCACAGGTTTTTTTGGACTAAACCTCTTCTCTTTTTCCTGTATTTTTTTTTTAACGTATTACCAGATGAACTGCATCCCAAGCAATGGTTGCAGACAACAATTCATGCACTAAATATTTTCATGAGAAATTTGATAAGCCAAGTATTCCCACTGAGCCAAGTTTTGGGGTAGAGTTAAAATTCCAAGCAATTATTATTTTTTTTAATATGTCAAGCATGTTGCTTTCTTCAAATTCACTTAGTTTTATTAAAGAATACAAAGTAATGTGTTTTTTTTTAATGATCTCTTGGCAGTTTATTTTGTTTTACTCATGTGAGGCTCAACTCAAAATATTCAGTTTATAATGAAAAATACTTGGTTACCAGGTGGAGGAAAACAGAGAAGAAAATGTGTGATGTGGTTTTGTAGGACTGAACTGCAAGATCATGAACTGACAGTGGAAATGCAAAACCAAGCAGAGATCCAATATCCATCACTTCCCCTCCTGTTCCTTTGCATTGGTTTTTCTTTTGCCATTAATTTTGGTAAATTTAATGCATGGAATAGTTTTTGAGCTTTTGAATGCTCCATCAGGATGTTCTCACTAACCAGCTCCACATTTCCTGCTGCTTATCCCAAATGTGGGTTCTGAGTTAAAGCTGAAGGGAATTCTGTTGCTGTGCATTCCACGGGAGATGTCAGCACGTGTGTCAGTGCTCATTGCTGACAGCTTATTCTGCACAAAGAGCAGGGGGTTTTTCAGGATAATACCAATATTAAACACTGTAAATATATTTTTTTGGAAGGTCTACACCCTCTCTGTGTCTGGGGACAGGCTGATTGTGGGGACAGCAGGTCGCAGGGTGCTGGTGTGGGATTTGAGGAACATGGGATACGTCCAGCAGCGAAGGGAATCCAGCCTCAAGTACCAGACCCGCTGCATCAGAGCATTCCCCAACAAACAGGTATGGAGCAGTGGCAGCCATCACATCTCTGCTGGATGTTCTTCAGGAAAATTGGGGGTTATTTTCCAGTTTAGTTTTGATTGGGGTGTGTTTTATAATCAAACTTCGGGAGGGGGGAGGCTTCTTGTGGTACATTGATTCATTTTAGTGCGGCTTAGCAATATTTGCCACTGACTTACCAGCATATTAGTTTGTGGTTTTGTTCCTCAAGATTTGTCTCCTTTTTAGAAATAACCTATTTAATGAAATTAAAAAACATCCTTCCCCTCCCCAGCTGCAGTAGAAGAGTGAAAGCCAGAATTGGTGGTTCCTAAGCAGTTTTTATGCATTGTAACCCAGAGTTCTTGAACAGTCTGTGGACAGGGGCAGGATTAAAACTGCATGAATGTCGTTTATATATTTTTCTTTTTTTTTTCCTCTCTGAGTCAGTGGCATGCACTGCAGAACCCTGGATCCATTATCCAGGGGGAATTGTACAATTCAGGTGTTCTGTGCAAGTTAACGTGGTGTGTCTGTGGTATTTCTTTTTCAAGGAAAGCAAGAAGATTGGCTTTCTCTGCCAAACTAATTTGTAAGGGAATTTTCTCCTGTACAGAGTGATAGTGCAGGAATTGCAAGACCTAGTTACTTGTTCTTGAACTGGCATGAATGCTTTGTCCATTTTCAGTTCCAGTTATAGTAAAACAAGCTGATCTTCCAGATTGTATTGTAGGATGGATTTTAAAGAGCCTTGTTATAGCTAGATACCATTGCAATCCTATTTCTGAAAAGATCTATTATGGACTTAACTCAAAAGTGATAATAAAAGCATCTCAGGTTGCTTCAAGACAGGACTGTAATTAACTGGATAAGTGAACACAACTTGTAATCAAGTTTCACTGAAAATACTATTTCAACTTGAGTGTTCAGTTGTTAGTATAAAACTCTGAACTAATTTTAATGTAATGTAATTCTGAAATGGAATAGTCCTGTGAGTATCTCTCATATTTCAGCTATTTAGGTCCTGGGGGTAGGTGAGCAAATGCAGAGGGTTCTTATCTCTTGAAATTTTTTTTCCCCAAAGACAAGCTTGTGTTTGGACCTGCAGAGATAATTACAAGTCTCACTGTCAGTTTAAAACCATGATGCAATGAGAATCTCTCTTAGAAAGCCTTTTTCTGCCTTACCACTTTCTTAGAATTTAGAAGGCTATGAAATAAAATTGTATTGCAGTCTTTTCTCCAGCTGTAAACTTCTCAAACATGTAGCTCCAATTTTTTTTTTTTCTTTCTTTTTTTCTTGTTAGGGTTATGTTTTAAGTTCTATTGAAGGTCGTGTAGCTGTGGAATATTTGGATCCAAGCCCAGAAATCCAGAAGAAGAAATACGCATTCAAATGTCACCGTTTGAAGGAGAATAACATCGAGCAGATTTATCCAGTTAATGCCATTTCTTTCCACAATGTCCACAACACGTTTGCTACAGGTAAAGAACTCAATTCTTTGCAACACTTGCATCAGTTCTTTCAGTTTTGATGGAAACAAATCAGCCTTTACTTCACTTTTTAAGCATTTAAACTGTATTCATGCCATAAGCAGGGTTTTTTAATTATTTGATGTGGTGGAAGTTGTTAACAGTTAATATTTTTCCCCCTATAAACACAAGCTTGTGCAGATGGAATCCCAAGTCTCAATGTCAGCTTAAAACTGTGATGCAATGAGAATTTCTCTTAGAAAGTTTTTTCCTGCCTTAACACTTTGTTAGAATTCAGAGGGCTCTGAGATACAATTGTATTGCCGTTTTCTCCAGTTAACTGCTTTAACAGGGAGTTTGGGAAACGCTCATTGTCCTCTTAACTGAATGAATCAACTGAATGAATCAACCCTGACAAAGCAATTATGAGAAGCTCCCTTTTTTCCCTATGCTGCATCTCCTCAGTTCTATTTTTTTCCCTCTGAATCCCGACTCCCAAATGGGTTTATTTTGAAACGCTGCCTCGCAGGTGGCTCCGACGGCTTTGTGAACATCTGGGACCCCTTCAACAAGAAGAGGCTGTGCCAGTTCCACCGTTACCCCACCAGCATTGCCTCTCTGGCCTTCAGCAGCGACGGCAGCACGCTGGCCATCGCCTCCTCCTACATGTACGAGATGGACGACATCGAGCACCCCGAGGACGGCATCTACATCCGCCAGGTCACCGACGCCGAGACAAAGCCCAAGTGAGTGCCTGTCCCTCCTGTGCCTCGGGCTCTCTGAGCCTCCACCCCCAGCTGTGGAGAGACCAAGCCCAAGTGAGTGCCTGCCCCACCCGTGCCTCGGGCTCTCTGAGCCTCCAC
>VWYE01001364.1:2165-151578 GCA_013398995.1 Alaudala cheleensis | reverse complement strand
CTAAGTAAACTGACCATCTGCTTAAGAGATTTTGGGCTGTCCAAATTACATAATCTTTGAAAATTTTATGTGAATTGAAATAGTTCCCTCTGTTTATGTCTCTTTATTAAAAGAAGATGTTGAAATGCATATTTCAGTTATTCTGAGAAAAGCAGGAGAGACAATCCTCTCAGGTGAACAGGGAAAATTAAGACTAGGTTGATTCCATTTTCCAACTTCCCCCACTTACACACACACAAACACATACCTGCATCCTCCCATTACTTAGATTTTCAGCCCTTTTAAAAATGTGCTGATAGCTACAGCATTTCTCTGGCATTGTGACTCCTTGAAGTAGAGAAAGACAACTTAGCAGCACACATGGGCTACCAGTAAAGTTAGAAAGTGTTCTGCCTTGATTACAAAGCGTCCTGTCCCTCTGTTTTAAAGGGGATTTGAGAATTCTTTTTCACAGATTTCTCAGGTGAAAATAAAGTGCAAGCGCGGCAATAGTTTATCTGAGAACTGTTTATGGATAAAGAAAGGTAAGTGTTCCTACCGGAGGGGGATAGAAAAGGGCCCAAAGAGGGGAAAAGAGAGACGGAGAAACAGAACACGGGTATAGGTTGTTATCCCTGTAGCCCCGGCGCCCTCTGAGCGTGTACCGCAAACTGCCGTGGCTCCCCGGGCGGGCTGGGCACGGTGTGAGAGCAGCAGCCGGCTGCGGGTGGCTGCCCTCGGTGAGGAACGGGCTGCCCGGCTGCCAGGGCGGGCTGGGCACGGTGTGCGAGCAGCAGCCGGCTGCGGCTGGCTGCCCTCGGTGAGAAACGGGCTGCCCGGCTGCCAGCGAGGGCTGGGCAAGGTGTGAGAGCAGCAGCCGGCTGCGGGAGCTGCCCTCGGTGAGGAACGGGCTGCCCTGGCCACGGGCGCGCTCCTGCAGCAGCTGCGGCTCCCAGGGCCGGGGTGCAGGCAGGCGGGAGGCGGCTGCTCCCTCGGGAAACAATGGGTGCCGTGGGGTTGAGGTGCTCGGGGAGGCGGCGAAGCAGGGCACGACAGGGGCGGACAGGACAGACAGCCAGGGAAGAAGCAGGACCTCAGGGACAAAAAGGCGGGGGGAGGGGGGCCAAGATGACCCCCCTAGTCGAGTCCCGCTGCCTCCAAGAAAGCGAGAAAAAGTGACCCGCCCTTGTGTCGCAGTTAACTGCGTTTATGTGCTAAGGCTCCTCCCATAGCCTGATTGCCCGGTGTTTTTTTCCCGGCCATCCAGGGGTCTGTACCCCGGCAAGAGGGGTCGCTTCCAGCCTGATCGTGGAAGCTTCCTCTGCCCTGCCCCTCTGCCCGGCGGAGCCTCCCCGGGGACAGCACGTGTACAGCCCCCAGAGTAACTTCTCACCTCATCTATAACACTTCGAGGCATAAATAAAAATCAGATTGGTCCCTTTCACAAAGTACAGCAGTTCACATTTTTGTTTAAATTTACATCAATAATTCAAAGAGATTGTCTCCCTAATAAACACACTTTGCACTTGGACTGGTGGAAAGGAGAAACACTATGATTCCATAACACACTACTTCATTCAATAGCACAGAAGAAAAAGATTGGCCTCTCTAAAACTAATTTATTTTCTCGTTCTTCAAAAGTTCAGTAATTCTGAATCACTTCCTATAGCACTTCCATCTCCATTTATTATTTTTCAATTTAGTTGAAAAGAAGAAATATATTTAAGTGAACTGAAACACTTCACACATCTGGGCTCACCACCAAAAAAAAGTAGGTTGAGACCTACTTTTAACTTTTCAGGTCTAGTTAATACTATAGACACAACTTCCTTGACATCTGTAGAATCCAATGACTGTAGGAAAGTACACAGATGCTTCATGGGCTTTACAAAGAAATAAATACATTATTCTTGCCCTTCTATACCTTTGCACTTACTAATTGCTCTCAGAATAAATGGAGAAGAAAGTATCAAGAAGGTCTATGCCACTCCTATTTTCTTTCTGGTTGTCTTGACAGAATATTTTCATATTAATTTATTAGCATTCTCAAGCCATGCAAAGGCAGTTTTGAAAGTTCCTATTGATTATATATTTTGCAAGTTTGTATTTTCTTTTTTACTGTGCTATGACCTCAGACAGATCTGAGACAGGTGGACAGCTCTACTGTGGTCTATCGTATAAGGGTCTAGCCTAAATATCTTTTTTATTTTCAATATTGCACTCCTAGATTCTAGCATGTCATTTCATCTTACAAGACCTTAAATGTACCTAAATCAACATGGCCTGCTATGTAAAATAAAAAAATAAATTTATTTTTGAATAAATAATTTATTGAATTCTGGATAACACATATATATATGCTGTTCAGTTATTCCACTGCATTCAGTTATTCATTATTTTTGAAACCTGTAAACTGCTGTCTCCTGTTTTTTTCATAGAGTCATAGACACAGTTTAGGTTGTAAGGGTCCTTAAAGATTATCTAGCTCCAAATGCTCCTGTAATGAGCAAGGAACCCTCCACTAGACCAGGTTACTCAGAGCTGTATCCATCCTGGTTTTGAACACCTCCAGGGATGGGGAGTCCACAACCTCTCTGGGCACCTTGTTTCAGTGTCTCACCACCCTCACAACAAAAGATTTCCTCTTAATAGCTAATCTAAATTTGCCCTACTTCAGTTTAAGGCCATTCCCCCTTGTCCTATCACAACATATCCTCATGAGAAGTGCCTGTCCAGTCCTCTTGTGAGCCTGCTTCAAACACGAAAAGAATCATACATTCAACATTACAGGTGAACAAAATCATACTAGAAACTTGAAGTTAGCAATCCTATAACATTATACTTGTATGAATCGATTATTCACATTGCCATATTCTCATGCAAAACAAAAACATTAGCAGGCAGAAAATTATGAGAAATTAAACCAAAATTTTCACTCGTGCATTGAGCTTTGTAAATATATAAGAAAAATAATTATTTACCTTTATACTCCAGGTGGAATCCAGTAAAGCTAACAGATCCATCACTCCGGAAAGCCAGATGCATGGTGTTTGAGCTGCTCTCTATCCTCTCTGGCAGTTTGCTATCCTGAAAGCTCCCAATCAGTGGGCTGTTACTGTCTGGCCCATCATAGATATAAAGAAAATCATAATTTGGTTCTATACTGAAGCTAGAGAACAAAAAAGAGAAATGTCAGATGGACTACACTTTGCTTAACATTTTAACTCGTATTAGCTTAAATTTGAAATTTAGTATCATTGTTTTATTAAAAGGAAAAAAAATCCCTCCTCTGTCAGAAAAAAAAATGGTTTGTAGGAGTGTTTTAATAGCAGACACAGAAATACTGTATCTTTTGGTTCACACCTTAGAAACAGTAATTCCCTGCTAGCCAGAAAAAAGGGAAAGATTTTTAAATAGAGAAAAAAATTAATAACATATTTCTAAAGGTTTAGAAAAACAAACAACTTAGATCTATTGGACACCTTGGCAGAAATGTTTTATGATGTAATGCACTTTCCAGCCAGACTAAATTCTTTCAGACAGCCAGAGGATGATTTTCACATATCTCTGAGAGCAAGAAGCATTTTTCATATGCAAGAAGCATATGATCAGTTTAAATAGAAAGACGAAGTATTGAAACCTCACATTTTCTTCTGAACTAAATTATAGTTTGTTAATTAACTTAGTTAAATTCAAACTTAATTTTAGTTAAGGGCAAGGAGTTAATTCCACTTGTAAGATTGTGCCCATACAAAAAGAAGGTTTTCTAAAAAGGGAGTTAGTAAAAGAGTGAAAATCCAAACTATTATGTCTCCACTTGACAGTAGCACCTGACTAAAATATTTTGAAATAACACAAAAGTTAAAAAAGGAGCTCTATCAGGTCTTCAGGCATTGAAGACCTGATAGAGTTCCTTTTAAATTTTTTGGATTATTTCAAAAATATCTCCTTATAAAAGAAATGCAAAAGTAAAAAGTCAACAGCTTTGATTATTAATTGCCATAGTTCATATTGAGTTTAAAAGGACTAGCTGGAGTAAGTTGCATTCAAAAGACTACTTAACAGTGCTTAGTGGAGTATTCAGTGTTTCTCACTCTTGATCAGTCTGTGTGTCATAAATGAGGCAATCTACTTTGACCAAGACTAAGCTTCTGAGTTTCTATCAAAGATTCATAACAACTGACCATATTTTGAGATTTTTTAAACATGGCAGCATTTGGGATCTATAAACTGTTCATAGTATCCAGAGTCACATTGCAAAATATTTTTTTTTCTGAGATGATCTCACACCTAAATGCAGAATATAAAAAGCAGAATATTCCTAAATATATTGAGCTCATGATATTAAACCAAATCAACAATGAAGTGCTAGTACACAATAAAAATTTCCTTAACAACTTACAACATTCAGAAATCAACAACAAAATAATTATACTGTTAATTATGTAAATATGATTACATGATTTATTCCCTCAGGATGAATTCACAAAAGCACATACTATGTTATTGAGCACCAAGAACAGACAACTACCTCTCTAAAGAAGTCATCACATTAGCACTGCTCAGAACAATATACACACAATATTAGCATAAAACACCCAGCATAAGAACTTAAATGTGATGGGACATCACAAGTACCATTTTTACCTTTTCTGTGACATATTTCCTAGTTGAGATGCTTAATTTTCACAGGCAAGGAGTTTATTAATTTACAATATATTAATTTACATCATGTGTTACATACAGTGCAGAGAGCAAAAGTTCATTTGTGAATTCTACTAAGCTCAATTTAGTCTTGTGTTGTGATAAAAGAAAATTCTAGGACAGTTCCATTTAGTGGCCAGAACATCAGGAAGTATCTTGAGTATCCTGAAATTATATGGACTAACAAAACTAAAGACTACTTTGGAAATTTTGCCTAAATAGCCAGTTTCACATACAAATAGATTAATCAATAGTTTTCATCATTAAAGACCATTCTGGTCTGCAGGCATTTCAGTGAGTTACTCCATGATGCCTTCTCAGGAGCTGAATCCTAGTTAAACTGAGCACCATCTACCTCAACATTAGCCAGTGTAAGCAGAATGCTCTTAAGGAAACAGCAATGAGTTTCCAAGTTCCATCTGTGCATTGATGACTCTGACATATTTATTGTAACTTTTAACAAAGATAACAGTTACTAATCCCTTTGACAGTCATATTAAGTATATATTTATTACCCTACAGAGATCAGAACAGAAATAAAGTTATAATAATAAAGCCAATAATAAAGTTATAAGCATGACTTTAAAAGTTATGAGTAGCAGCTTACCTGATAAATGCTAACGATATAACATAATCACTATTAACATTGATAGTCCAGTCACAATCTCTGCTGTGGGGATAAGGATGAGGGAAGTTTGGTGAAAGTATAAAACCTGATGAGCCAGTCAGGTTTCCTCCACAGGGAGCTGTAAATAAAAATAGATTGAACTTGAAGAAAGAAGGTAAGAGACAAAGAAGAAAGTAGCAGCAATCTGTTCACTGACATTTAGTGTCCTCCAAAAGTTAAATAAGTGAGGTATTTACAAAGCTTTAATAGAAACAAACAAAAGATATATTTACATTTTGCCTTAGACAAATGCTAATATTACTATATCAAACGCTTGATTTTGATATCTGTGTCCTTTTGCTTGCATAACATTATTTCAAGGCTTTTCTGAATATACTGTGAACTTGAAAAATATTCTGGCTACACACATAAAAAGATTTGACTGGATAAGCTTTCCTCTTTCTACTTCTTGTTAAGGGCATTCTAAAAGAACCCTCTTAGGCTATGAAACATGATACTTACATTGATAATGCAATTATCTGCCTTTTCACCAGGTAACAGTGATTCAGATCAAGATGGATATAATACAGAATTAAATTAAAAATATTCAAGTAATTGCAGTTTTCAAAGCCAGGGATAAATGCAATAGCTTTAAGCATAATCAGAATAAAACAACCACATTTTTCTATGTGATTTTGAGGTTCCCAAATGTTTTGGGGTTTCAGTCCATAAAAATAAATAGTAAGAAAGAAGGAAGGTATAATGAAATTTTATTCTTCAGCATTCCTTATCTGAGACTTCATGCAGCAAGAAGAGAATAATCAAGTATTCTAAAGATCCATTTTGAAAGAACATCTTATAATGTTATTCAAAAGATACCAGATAAGATTTATAAAGACCTATAATTTTGGAAGTCTTAATTCTGCTAAGTGATCATCTGGGCCTAGGAAAATAATTGATTACTCAGGTCTTCTGTAACAGAGATTCTGTGAGCTCTGAGGTTATTTAAATCTCTTATAGAATCATTTAGGTCATTGAATCCAAACCATGAACCTAACACTGCGAAGTCCACCACTAAACCATGACCCTAAATGTCACATCTACATGTGTTTTAAATACCTCCAGGGACAGGGACAAAGCCACTTCCCTGGTCAGCCTGTTCCAATGCTTGGTAACCCTAGTGGTGGTGAAGAAATCTGTCCTTATACTCAATCTAAACCTCCCATGGTGCAACTTGAAGCTATTTCCTCTCATTCTGTCATTTGTTACTTGGCTGAAGAAATGACCACCACCCTCAATACAACATATTTTCAGGGAGTTGTAGAGAACAAATATGTCTTCCCTGAGCCTCCTTTCCCTGTAGGCTACAAGACATCAGTTTCCTCAGGTGATCTTCATGATGCTGTTATCTGGACACTTCACCAGCTTTGTTGCCCTTCTCTGGACTCACTCTATTACCTCAATGTCTTTCATAGAGTGAGGGGCCCAGAACTTAACAGAGGATTTGGGGTGTGGTCTCACCAGCGCCGAGTACAGGGGAATGATTGCAGCCCTGGTCATGCTGGCCATACCTTGCTGATACAAGCCAAGATGCCATTGGATTTATTGGCCTCTGGGCACACACTTACTCATGTTTGGCCACCTGTCAACCAACTCCCCCAGGTTCCTTTTCCACTGGGCAGCTTCCCAGCCATTCATACCCCAAGCCAGGAATGCTGTACGGTGTAGTGCAGCACTCATCACTTCACCTTATTGAACCTTGTTAGCAGTGGCCTTGGCCCATTGATCCAGCCTCGCCGGATCCCTCTGCAGAGCCTTCCTACAGCCCAACACTCCAGCACAACTTAGTGACACCTGAAAGCTGAGAGTGCACTCAGTTGCTTCACCCAGACTGCCGGAAAAGACATTAAACAGGACTGGCCCCAGTACTGAGCCCTGGGGAACACCACTGGTGACTGGCCACCAACTGGATGTAACTCCATTCACCCTGACTCTCTGGGCCCAGCCATCCAGTCAGTAGCTACCCAGTGAAGAGCTCACTTGTCCAGCCTATGAAAAGTCAATTTCTCCATGAGAATTATGTGGGAAATAGTGTCAAACACTTTACTAAACTCTGGATTGTTAATGTCCCCTGAGCAGTTGTCCTTGTCATACAAGGAGACCAGGTTGCTCATGCAGAACCTGCCTTTCATAAACCAATGTTATCTGGGCCTGATCCTCTGGTTGTTCTGTGTGTGCTATGTGATTGCACTCAAGATGATTTGTACGGGGAAAGGTTATATGTACAGGTATAATTCAACCTACAGGGAAATACACAGAGTATTTCCTAATATTGTGAGAAATCAAGGATCCAGCTTGGGGCATCCAACACAAGAAAGACCCTGACCCTTTGGAGAAAGTCCAGAGGAGGGATGGTCAGGGAGATAGAACACCTTTCCTATCAAGACAGTCTGGGAGAGTTGGGATCACTCTGCCTGGAGAAGATAAGGCTCTAGGAGAACTTCTGGTGCTTTTCAGTGCCTAAAGAGGGCCTACAAGAGAGCTAGAGGAGGATTTTTCACAAGTATAGCTTTTCTACATTTTACATATCTATTTATATTAAAAACGGAGTAATGATTAGCAAAATGAACTAACAACAAAACAAACCACCAAAAACTTAGAATCTTCATTTACTTTTTGGTGTTAAAATTGGTAATGAATCACAATGTGGTAAGATAGATAAAAGATAGTGTGAGGAGACAAATAGAGCGAGTACAAAAGTAATCTTGAGGCTGATGTATTGCAGCTGTGTCAATTATCCAAGAGTGGGAACAGCCTTGCTCTCCCAGCTATGGGTGTGATAAAGAGTGACCTAGCTGGGAGGGAGCTCAGTTGCAGTCATTGTTGTAGTTAGAGTCAGGTGGAGTCTGCTGCTGTGCTGTGAAGAACCAGGGACAGGAGGTTGTGGGAGAGACAGGTAAGATTTTGTTCTTTTTTTTACCAGGGCCAGGAAGGAGCTAGCCAGATGTGCAGAAGAGCAAGAGAAGGTGGAGAACTGGCTGCTGGCATAAATGGACAGCTGAGAGCTGCTTGGAGCTGCATTTGGCAAGCCAAATAGAGACTTTTAAATAACCAGGTGCTGGTATGTGAAGCCTTCTGGAAGGTATGAAGGACTAATAGATAATAAAGGCCTGATACTTGAGCTCTCAGAAGCTTTAACGAAACAGTCTGTGTGTCTTGACCATCTTGACTATCAGCTCATAAAATCATCATTTTGTGTACAAACAGTTAGAAAAAGAAACACTGCCTGGCTTTAGGAACACAATAATGTCACGATAGTACTAGCAAATGCATAAAATATATATTCCAGAACTAGCACAATTTGTTTTGTGTTTTTGGACAACCACCAAATATAATTTTTTTTTTTGCAATAACATTTTCCCAGATCTTCGATCCATTAGCTACAAGGGAAAAGACAGGAGAAATTTCATTTAGTGTAAAACATTTACTTGGTTTTACAATATGGATAATAATTGAAGTTTTTCTACCTTCAAAAATTATTTTTTTCTAATTAAAAGCATCTGCCATTGACTGTTCCTTTGTCACAATTTCAAAATTAGTGAAATTAAATTATTACAAAACAATACACATCTATTAATTGTAGAAGAGTTCACTGTAACTTTCTGTAACCTTGTTGAAGTAAAAGTTCATGTAAAAAAGGAAGGTTGTGAGGTTGTATGAAATGTTAAGGCTGCCCATCAGCTGGAGCTAATGTTCTTCAGTATAACCCTGTACATTCCTTTCTTCAGGTACTTTAATGGCTTAGGTTACACTCTCTGTATATCTTAGGAAAGAAAATGTGAAAAATACCAAAAAGGATATTTATGTTATTCACTCTAACCAGGCTTCACTGGAATTACCACTAAACTGTATGAATCTGGTGATATTTTTAAAGTACTCTGAACTAGCAAATGATAAGTACATCCTTTTTCCAGACTAAATTCTACTAATGTCTGCATTCATGATTCTTTCCTGAAGGTCTTGATTTAATTTAGTTCCCCATTAGTTCATTGATAGAATATTTTCATATTAGTATCTTCTTTCTTAAGTACTTATTCTTTGTTTACACACATAAGCAGTTACCTTTGCTGTTTACAATGTTTCCTTTTAATCCTTCCCAAGGTCTGTTGATATCAAAAAGGAAATAAATAGAAAGAACACTAAGCTAGACAGACAGCCACAATATATTTTATTTCAAGGTATGCCATTAACAGCAGTAAAAAAACAAAACAAAAAAAACCAAAACACCCCATAATCTTCAACTTTGCAAAATATCTCCCAGATAGAATTTTCTTCAGACAGAATGGTTTCAGGTTAACTTTCAGTTCATAAGATAGTAAATTGAGAATGTTAACATCATCTAATGAAAAACGTTATTAAATGGTGTTTCCTTCTCAGTTTACTATCTTCTCTAAACTTACAGACTTTCATTCTCTGTGTGTTTTAATTAAATTCTCATGTGTTTCAGATTCCATAGTTTTCTGAATTTAATGTGTAGAAAGTTATTATTGTCATAACCTTACTTTTTAACTGAGAACAGACCAGCTCTGAAAACAAAGTTTGAAGAACACCTTTTATAGTATTAGCCATAAAGGGTAAGACTAAACAAATATAACAGCCCATGTAGAAAGAAAGGCAAATGTCAAAAGACTATGAAAAATATTTTATATGTGTTATGCAGTAAAAACTAGATGTAGGTTATGTGAGCCTTTCCTTATAAACCTCTGTGTAGACACAGAGCAAGCACTGAGCCTTCCTGTCTCTGTGCTGATCTCAGCATTCATTTTTTCTATATAACGAAGTACGAGTTGAGGTGTTTTTTATTTAATTAATCTAGGAGACAAAAGAATCTTATTCCACATTTTTCTGGCTTTTTTCTTTTTTATTCACTGAATTCCTTCTTAAGAAAAGAAACAATGTATGGCTTCATTTAGTTTTTCTTTCTTTCTTTTTTTTTTTTCTTTTAAGACATTAAATAAAGAACCAAAGAATGGTTTGAGTTTGAATGGAACTTTAAATATCATCTAGCTCAGCCCCTCTGTAATGACCAGGGACATCTTCAAATAAATAAGGTTTCTCAGAACCTTGTCCAATCCAATCTAGAATGTTTCCAGGGATGGGATAAGCACACCTCTCTGGGCAACCTGTTTCACCACCCTAACTGTAAAACATTTCTTCTATATGCCTAGTTTGAAGATTAATTTAAATAATCATAAAGAAATGTGAAAAAACTTCTGAAATATTACTTAATATTAGTTTCATATACGTAATCTTGTGGAAAGCACCACTGGAATTAATTGTTTTAAACAACATCTTTTTTGTATATATAAATATAAAAACAAGACCATGCCTGAAACAAAACAGTGGAAACAAGCAAAACCAAGCCACAAGGAAAAAGAAAAAAAAAATAGACCTATGAATTTCTGAAGAAAGCCTGAAGCCTCTGGGAGACAATCTATACTTCTAAATGTATAGTTAACCTGAATCCTAAAATTTCTTTTTGCATGCCAGAATTTTTATGCCATCCCTGAGAAAGCTAAGCAAATACAATCACTTAAGATTCTAGTATCTGAGCAAGACTGGATCCAGAAAATCATTGGAATGGAAAACACGTAGCTATTTTGGGCAGCACAGGCATAAGCCAAAGGACTATCTTTTGGCAGAAACGTGCTCTCAAATTTATAGTTTCTCAGAATACTTTTCCTATAGAAGGATTTCTAATTACTATCTTTCATTCAAATACATGAATCATTATTTAATTCTTTGTTATTTTCCAATTGTTATTACCTTTGAAATGAAAATGTTCTTAAAATCTTGTGAGTCAAGACTAAAGGAATTAAAAAAAACAAGGCACTCCCACAGGTAAGAACAATTAAAAAGTACATTACCTTGTTTTAAGCCTCAATAATTAGGAAGTTTGGAAAGACAGTTTGGCATGTAAAGAGCTGATAAAATAGATCTAGAACATGGCCCAACTATACACTTTAGGAATTTTTCCAGCCTCTCATTCTTTCATCAAAATTGTTTGAATATTTTTTTTCTAAAATTTTGATAAACAATGATGATGTTGAAGTTACGTGTAGGGTAAGTATTGCACAGTTTGGATTTACAGGGATGGAAGCAACATTAATGACTATATTAGTTACGAGGAAAAAAAAATCAATGAAGTTCAGGGTGTCCTGAGCTACAATTTTGAAATCACTTAGCTACAAGGCAAGGCACTCTAGTCTATTAGCAGTTCATATTCCCCAAGAATGTATCATTATAGGAAATCAATAGAGTAGAACTTCATGCTTGGTATTCAGACAAATAAATCATCATAATAAGCATTCTTGCTGCTCTGTGTGTTTTGCATGAAGTGTGGAACTTACCAGTATTAGATAAATGGATGCATGCAGCTCAAAAACAAGTGTATGTATATTTAATATGTGCTATGGACAGAATGTCAGTTGAGCACCTACACCTACATTTAATCTATATTGAAATATCATCAACTTGCTATTGATAGTGATTAAAACTGCCAGTACTGCTTTATAGTAGGGTAGTTATTTTTCAGTTGAGACATATATTTTAAAACCAGCAATATCAAATAAGGCCAGCATGAAATAGACTATTTGAACTTTAGAACCCAGAGCCCTAGAATTCCTTTTACTTTTTCACTTAGCTACAGCTGCTCAGTTACATTACTATAAAATGCATATTTTTGCATATAAGAATTATAAGAGATGAGCAATAAAATATTTCTTTACTGCATTCTTCCAGAAAAGAGTCTGGACAGTTCTTGTCTTCAAGCCCATAAACTCACACTACACAGGAAAGCACAGTTAGGACAGTAAGAACAGAGAAAAGAATACTTTAACAGATTCAGTAAAATAGCCAAGACACCAAGTCAGCACTGTAGAGTTTGCAAACACCTGTCTGCAGGTTTGCATGAACAGGGTAAGATGGTGTACGTGCAGAGGTTATGCAAATAGAATGCAGATTTTTATTGGTAACATATAAGGTCAAGTTAAGTTTATTAAAAGAAAGAGAGTGTTTGAAAGCTGTACAGTGCTCCTTGCAGTTGTAATCTCTGGCAAGTTCCTCCCCTCAATGTTTGTCCAAGAATGGACTGACCTATTTGCTTTCTCTGTGCCAGATCATCAAATTATAAATGAGATGGCCCTGAGAGGGAGAGGATGAGAACCATTATACTAACAACTACAGAGGAAAGGTTTTGGTTATGACTAACAGAGGTTGATGTAAAATAATTTTTAAGATGTGCAGTACTGTGTTTTCTTTAAACAAATTCCTGGAACAGTGTGATTCATTACATAAATATTTCTATTTTTAGGAAAGCGTAATTTAATTTTTTTTCTGCATACCTATGCAGACTGGTGGGTTTGGCTGCCAGAAGTACCGGTTTTCTACCTGAATGCAGGTTATTCTCTCATCTCCTTGAAGTTCATAGCCAGGGTCACACTGAAAAATTACTGTGTCTCCAGGTTCTCTTCCATCACCATTTCTAGTTCCATTCATGGGGACACCAGGATCACGACAGGCAGTGGCTACAGAACCTGGCAGCAAAGTGAAAAAAAATATAAATAAATTTTAGAAAAAAAAATCCTGCATCTTTTCAGTTAATTGTTTTTCCCTTTTTTACATTTTTCTAATCAAAAAGCTCTTCAAATTCAAACTTTACCTAATCACTTAAAAGTGTTGAGAAATTATCCAACAATATGCTGCTTTTATGCTATTAATTTTTGCTACCTTCTTTAGTTATTAAAAGGGACACTTAGCACTTAGAGCAATTTTTAATATGAATACAGTTAAAAACAGATTAAGGTCTTCAGGTTTTCCAGTTAAGGTATGCTTGCACACATCTTCAGTTCTCCACAATTCTATAGTTCATAAATATATCTATAGTGTAACATTTAGCTGTGACCTTGGAAGTGAATTTCATTTATCACTCATATCTATACCCTTGCACATGACCTAGCTACAAAAACTAGATTTTTTTGTAGTAATAATAAAGAAATCACTACAAAAAATACCCTTGGATTTAGTTGGAGAGAATGTACAGTTATAAATAATGCATAGGTATGGATTATTATTAAGATAAAATACAATCACAGTGATAACAAAAAAAATTAAAAATTTAAAGATATTTTACTCATGATCAATGTAATAAATATATTATGCACCAAAATATGTAAGCTTAAGCAAAAAGTAAGTACACCAATATTAAAGTAAATTTTATTTCCTACTAACACTATAGAACTGAAGCATGTTGTATGTATTACAAATAAATACCAAATGTCAGAGTTGCCTGTGGAACTAGTCCCACTGCGCTCAGCAATCTGTGTAACATAAACACAAAGTGGCAGAACTGAGATTTAATTCACATGCACTCTTTCTGGGAAGGTAATGCCAGCAGACAGAAATCTATTCATCCAAAATGTGTGTGGGTTTTGTATTTATAATGTTTTTAAGAGCAAATTTTGGTCTAAACAGTTTATTTCTCTAAAAAAAAACCAAAAAACCAAATCCTCTAAGTACTATTCTTTCCAATATGTACTTAATAAAAAACATAATTGGCTCTATACAGGTTTTGCAATTTTTATGGTGTTGTTATTACACATAGGAAGTACTGACTATAGGGAAAAAAAAATCCCCACAAATAAATCCTCACAAAAAATCAAGTATGAACTGAAGTAAAAGGAAAATTTTCCTTCTTAGTCCTCAAAAATGAAATACATATTTCTTTCAAATGTTTCATAATAAATGAAAGATAATTTTTTTTTATACTGTCATGCAATTTTTTAAAACTCCTGCTTTAGACTCTACCATGATTCCTGTTTGTATCTTTAAATATGCTCCTGGGTTTCAATTTAGAAAAATTATTACTAAATTACTAAATTCACTGCACTGTACTAGCAGATCTTGCAAAGGTTGCATGCAAGGCAGTAAGATAACAGCTAGATTACACTTGAATAAAATTTCATCAAATATGGAAAGGTTCAAAAGTTTCTTAGTGCAGGTCAGAACTAAAAAAAAAAAAATTCTCAAGGTAAACTTAGACTGAAGCAAGTCGTAAACCCAGTCATGTATTAGTGTGCATACTCCCTGCTGAGAACACAGGACATGTGTAACTTTAGATTGGTGTTGGCCAGTCAGACCAGTCCATATTAGAGAGTAACTCTGTTCTGCCCACTTTAATGTTGTCTGCCTTGAATTTTGCCATAAACAAGTAAAACAGTTCCCTGCTTTATCTAAGACGTGCAATTCCAGAAGAATGGGGGCTGATTCTTACTCAGAATTTGCAATCAACCTTGAAGGGCCAAAGAGGGAAGGATATTGGTATGAAACTTGTTATTGTCTGCATATCACATTGCCCTTACTAGATTGTATCACTCTGCAAAAAATTGAATATGGCTGAAGAAGACATCAAGAGGCCACACAGGAATTTCTGATACAATCTGTTTGGGTTTTTTAATCATTTAGTAATATTTATGCAAATTAATTTTATAATATGAGATGTGTGTGCCAAACTTATAACCTTACCCTTATTTGCCCTGTACAGGAGTCACTTACAGGCTTGCATGCTTGCTCAACCCACCTCCTGGTCTTTTGGCTTTGTAGCCAAATTGATGAAACATGGATTGGATAAGTGGAGTATGAAATGGATGGAAAACAGGTTGGTGTGCCAGGTTCAAAGAGTGTCCATGATCCAAAACCTAGGCAGGAGCTGATTAGCAGCAGCGTCCCTCAGGGGTGGTTGTTGACTTCAATATTCATTAAAGATGGGGACAATGAGACAAAGTTAGCTTTTGGCAAGTTTACAGATACTGGATGATCAGCAGATATGCTCTAGTGCAGGGATGCTATTTAGGGAGGTCTCAGTAGGCTGGAGAAAAAGCCTAGAGAAACTTCATGAGGTTCTAAAAAGGAAATGTATCCCAAGAAACAATTTACCAGAAAGCAGCTTTATGGAAAAGGAATAGAGATGACAAAAGCTCTTCTAGGAAGCATGTGTGCAGCAAAAGCACAAATATAGCAATCAGAAAGTGCAACAAGCAAAACTCAACTGTATAAAAGAAAACACTGTTTTGCTTCAAGTGTGATCAAACATTTTTTTTTTTTTTTCAGAGGGCGTTGTCTGTTNAAAAGCATGGATTAGACAGCTTATTTGGATTTTGAAACTGCTCTGATCAGCCTGTGGGCATACAACATGAATCTAAATGTAGGAAGTCTGACCTATCAAATACATACATGTGGTACAGGTGACCTGCACAGGCAGGAAAGGCCACTTGTTGGACTAGAGAACATTTGTAGGGAAATGCATAAGAGGTAATAAATGGCAGATAAATTTGATTTACTGCATTTACTCTGCCTAGAAGTTCTTTGTTTTGTAGTAAATGCCCTGAATTCAGAACAAGTCAGGTTTACTTTGCCTGTTGAGATGAACTACGCAAATCCCAACTGTAATTTATATTTTTTAGTTTGGGTGCTGCTGCAGAAATAGGATTCTTCCATCCAGCCTCTGTTGTATTTTGGCATCTGTTTATTGCAACTGTTTAACTAAAATCAAACATTTTTTTTTTTTTTTTTTTTTTCAGAGGGCGTTGTCTGTTTGTTTTGTGACCAGGCATTTGGACTAGAGGTCTCCAGAGGTACTTTCCAACTTAAACTATTCCATGAATATTTTTAAGCTTTGCAAATTCACACTAAATATACACAGATCCAATTTTAAAATAAAACCACTGTTTTAAGACTGATTTTTGCATTATAACACCAGAATGCTAAAGAGAGCTTCTCTGCTCCCACTATTTCATCATCTGGGTTTTAGACTTTTAAGTAGATGATTTCTAGAAGTCTAATTCTCATTTTTTCAGAGTTTGTCCAGCATTTTGCAAGGCTCTATTAAGAGTATGAAATCTGACTGAAGGATTTATGAACTGGTTTGACAGACCAAGTGAGCTTCTCAACAGACTGATAAAAAGTACAGTAATTTCTTCTGAATGAACAGGATGTAAGAAAAAGGAAAGAATGCACATGCCAATAAAAGTACTGAATATACTTTGCTTTATCATAAATAGATAATAATTTATTAGGTTAGATTTACCTAAAATCTGTGGCAAATTTTGCTTCTATCTTCTCTGTAAAGTGCTACTTAAAGGAAGAGAGAATAAAACCTGCATAATTTTGCTACTGGATGATATGTGATTTATTTATTCCTGTAGTTGCATGACATTTTCCTCAATATCATCATCAGTATAATAAAACAGTGCCAAGTTCTTAGTGAAAGCACACTGTAGAGCTACAAAGCTGCTAACTTGGAGCACTTGCTACAATTTTTCACACAGCCTTTGGAGATCTGGTAGGGTAAAAATAGGTAATACCCTTAGGTAAGTATGCATACTGGACAATTCAAATATATACACAAGGTTTTGAAACATCTTTTGCTCTAAGCTTTAATTTATATCTATATAAAAATATGCTTTTATTTCTTGCTGTTGAAAGCAAGAACCTCAATGTTTTGTGTCTTTCAGCTCCATTTCAACATACCTACACAGAGATTTCAGCAACTAGAACTGACAGACTTAGATACCAAATTTCAGTTCTTACTTAACTTTGATGGCAATTTTAAATGGTGGTTAAGGCTTATGTATATAAATTATGATATAATTTCATATATATATATATGCATGTTTGTTTGTTTGTTTGCTTTTGTTGCATGTCACCATACTTTGTGGTGGAAATGAGTGAGCATTACAAAATTCCTAAAAATGAAAGTTTCCTTATTATTTTTTCCTAATTAATTTTAAAGAGAGTAAACGAGGAGAAGGTATCCAGAGTTCCACAACTACAGTGAGGTTAAAACACAAATAAATTATTGCTTCATGGTATTTCTGAAAACCACATATCTTGCTTTGTAAGCACGTGTCTAAATTCCACTTGCTTTAGGAGTTGTGGGAGACCAGAGTATCCCTCTGGATCTCCTGGATGGGCAGCAACCAGGAAGGGGGGGCAGGTCCCCCTCGGCCTGTGTCAGAGACAGTGGTGGCTTTGATCTGAGCCCTTGGGAAAGGCTGCCAGGGCTGTCTGAGGATTTGAAGGTCATGAGAGTTTGATTGGTGTGATTTTTGTTATATCACTGGGTGAGAAAGTAGGGTT
This sequence comes from Alaudala cheleensis, assembly GCA_013398995.1. Lineage (NCBI taxonomy): Eukaryota > Metazoa > Chordata > Aves > Passeriformes > Alaudidae > Alaudala > Alaudala cheleensis. The sequence goes on along the minus strand of VWYE01001364.1, from coordinate 134,093 downwards.
TTTAGATTTTGCTGTATTGGTGAAATGGGGACAAGATGGAGGCAGATCAATGTGGTAAAAGCACATTTTCCTGTCTTCCTTTTCCCCTTCCTCTTTGCAAAGGGTGATGGTTTTTTGGGATTGGGTGAAGGTACAATTTCACTGTGTGACTTGGATTTTAGCTATTGGAGTTTAGAGAAAAAACAATGTTAATGTTGTTTAGAATATAAAAAGCCAGGTGCTTTCGTGGGCGGGAGAGAATCCATTTCTTCAGCTGCCTGTGAACTTCATGCTGGACAGAGTGAACTTAGAGATAAGATTTCTAAAAGAAACATCTTCAGACCACAACCCAGACGCTCTCTGGTTCCTTCTTCCAAGCACGGGCGGTGAGAAAACAGCCTTTTACACTGCTGGGGTTAATCTCAGATCTGATAACTCCAACAAGGAGTGGGATTAATTTAATTTAATCTTGGCCATGCCAAAAGTTAGCTGTCATATTAATAAGCTTGTTCCCCAGATTCCCTCCACAATCAATTTCACAATGGAGAAATGTTTACTAAAGCTTGGCACTTAACATTCTCATGCACTGGAACAGAAGAAAACACATTTTTTCTTTTTCCATTGAGACCGAAATGCTGTATTATTATTTATATTAAATGTGTAGTCTCTATTTTAAGTATAAATCTGTTGGTAAATTCTATTTTTACTTGCTTGTTGTCATATATTTATCTCAAAAAAGATGTGTATTTTTTTAATAAACAAATTTGTCAGAATAAGAATCCTCAAACATATAAATTTTTTTTGAGGGAAAAATTTAAAAACATTTATGTAAGAAGGAGGCTGGAGATAGTCTATCTCAGTACTGTATGTAATTATAGAATTATTGCATTCCTGGAGAGCTAACATATATTACCCCTATATTCAAATTAAATTTCTTGATTACAATTTTAGGTCATGTCTGCTGTAGTCACAAGGATTTTTTTCATGTGCCTGACTCTAGCCCATAATTACCACTGGTAAAGGCTGTGTATATTTGCAGTTCTGTTTTTTTTATTTCAGAGAGGTTATCTGTGTGTTCTGCCCTGCATTCTCAACTCTGTTTGCCTCTTTAATCTGCTTATTCTTTAATATCTATTTTCATTACCTACCTTCAGCCTATTTTTTCCCTCCTTTTTAAGTGTCAATACTATTTATGAACTCTATATTCTAGTACAAGAAGTGTGTGTGTGGGGGATTTCCCTGTTATATTCACTGCACTTCAATCACTGCCTTCATCATTCCCCATGAAAATCTGTGGAGTAAGCAAAAATGCTGGGAATTATAAAGTTCCTCATGTCTTTGATAGTTTACCTGCAATGCAATCTTGAAAGCTTTCTGCAAAATTAACAGGGCAGGCTATCACAATTCCCCATAAGTTCATGTATAAGCACTAAAGCTCTATTAGAGTTTAGTAATAAATAAAGTAAGAATACCACATTTTATTCTATTACAATAGTTGGGAACTCAGAGTTTACAAACTATTGTCTTGAATAACTAGTAAGCTGTGATTCGTGAATTTAATCCATTATATTCCTATTAAAAACATTTTTATGGGAAACAGACAAATCTCAGATGTGTCTATTATCTAATATATGCAGCAAAAGTCCAAGAGTGATTCTGTGTGCAGCACAAACCTGTGAGTTATCATCTGAGAGGTTTTTTTCCCTAATGAAGATAGAGAAATGCAGAGACCTATTTTATTCTTTCTCTTGGCACTGCTAGCTTACAGTAATCACACTGCAATCAGTCAAACCATTTGGGCTAGATAATAAATTACAAGACAATTCTGGATCAAAAATTCAGGATGGGGATGAATGTNAGATAATAAATTACAAGACAATTCAGGATGGGGATGAATGCAGCTCATGCTCAAACTGTTCAGTAGGTGAGATTAGTGAACCTATTAGATACACAGAGCATGGCTCTCTCCATGGTCAGAGCGACAGAAAGTGTTTCAACATAGTTATTACACATTTCTGAGCTGAGTATGTTTGTAAAATAAAACTCCAGATTGTGTTTTGGTTTGCAACGGGGCATGGTTTTGGAGCAGATGAATTGCTTTCTTTTGGATGAAGCTAAATTTGAAGATACACCACCAAACCACAGTAGAATGACTCTGAACTAAGAATATCCGAACAGTGTTGGCAGCAGTGGTTCAGTACCAGCTGTGTCAATCCATGTATCAGCTCCTCTTACTTCTTCTGTGTGCTGTGCTAACACAGAAATAATCAAAGGACCCACAAGTCAGACTACATACCTCAGCCAGCCATATAACCATATTCCTTAATTTNTATATCCGAACAGTGTTGGCAGCAGTGGTTCAGTACCAGCTGTGTCAATCCATGTATCAGCTCCTCTCACTTCTGTGTGCTGTGCTAACACAGAAATAATCAAAGGACCCACAAGTGAGACTACATATCTCAGCCAGCCATATAAACATATTCCTTAATTTAGACTTTGAATATGAGATCAACAATCCTCCAGAAAACAAGTGCCATTGCACAGGCAGAAGTACTTACTCTGGAAAGTTGTTCATCTTACACAGTTCTTGCCAGGTGGCTTGAATAAAGTGGGACAGAGTCTTGTTTAGAATCTTGGCAGCCAAGCCACGCAAAAAATTCAGTTCCCTTTCCCCCACAACTTGTTGGAATTGTCACTAAGACCATTCATATAAACAAACAGATTTGTGTGTTTTGAGCAGTGGAGATGAGGGAGCGTCCTAAATCATCTCCTTATGAGCTGTACAATACCGTGCAAATGCTCCTACAGAGCCACAGAAACCATTAAACCAGCATTCAATCATACCCAAAAAAGATGTAAACACAGATCCATCTACATGTGTCCTTTAAGTGGGGTATGAAAAATAATTGTGATACATGTTTTCAATAATAATGCACAAAAGTGTATTTAATCCATAAATCAGATAATTAAATATTCTAAGTTGATTATTCCTGCTTCAAAAGCAGTAAGTTATTGCCAGGGTCAAAAAGCTTCTGATAGTTCATAAGCCCAGGCAATTTAACAGGTGACTGAAATGTTCTGAAAGGACTCTATTTTCATGCAGGAAAGATGCCTTGAAACATAGCATTAAAATTGGGACAAGGTTATAATAGACTCCACTGATGCCAGAAACAATTTAATAAATGTCTTGGGATTTCTTGGTGTTAACAGTTATTTTGAAATTTGATGTTCAATGCATGTCAAGTCAAATATAATTAGAGTCTGAATCGCAAACCTGAAGAATTTAGGGAAGAAAAAACCCTTTTTTTTTTTCTCCTCCTTTCTTTTTTTTTTCCCCTTTTTTTTTTCCTTTTTTTGCTTTCCCTAGAGTCCACAGTCAGGTTAGCAGCTTCAAGCTTTCCAAATTTCAAGCTCTTCATAACACACGTAATGTAAAAAATATTATTATAAATTTATTTAAATCAACGTATTCTTCCAAACTCCTGTCAGTTTAAATGAAGGCTTTCTAGTATTGCTGGTCTTTCTAACTTGCATCAGCCTGAACCAATCCTGGCTGACTGCAGCTTCAAAATTCCAGCTGTCTCAGGACCCACATAATACCTTTACCCATATGGACACTGCAATGTCCCTGAATCTCTAATGCTGTTTGAGAACCAGGTCAGCCTGGTATCTGCTGTCTCAAATTTCACCTTCTATACAACTTTTCCTGAAAAAGAAAGAATGAATTATCTATAGTGTTTTCATTGTCTTCTACCAACAGAAGCACTGCTGATAGCATTTCTTTAATCTATTTTTAACTTTCCTTTCTGCTGTAGATCTAACTGAGATTTAGAAGCATAGTCATTGTAATTCTTAAGTAAATTCTAACCACAGGCTCCATTTGTTGATTTTGCATGACTTCATGGATTCTAAGTTTGTCAGTTATTGTTTGAAGATTAAAATGGGAAAATATTAAGAATAAATCACACAATCAGAATTTCATTTGGGACAATACATCCCTTCAATGCAGAAGTTTAACAACTTGCAGGGATTTCTATGTTGTACAGGCAGGTCTCTCTGTTAAGGAAGCTTCCCTGACTACCCATCCTGGACCAACTCTGGCAGTCACACTTGCACAGCCAAAGCTTGGGCCAAGGCTCCTTCACAGCTACACACCACACACTCACAGTCAGAACAAGTTTCCTCACCAGCTTGACCCCGTCCCAGACATCAGCTGAACTTGCTTTAAAATTCTTGTTTACACTGTAATCTGGTATAGTTTTTTTTTTTTTTTTTGTGGGGGGGGGGGGGGGGGGGGTAGGGGGGAAATGGGGGAAGAGAGCAATGTCAAGCTTTTTCTTAAGGGTCTTTATCTGATTTTGCTATCAAACCAAACAAGAAAACACACACCAAAACCACCCCCTGCAAGCCTAAAACAAAACTACTGAGCTGAATTTACAAGTGTGGACATCCACAGGTATTTCTGATAGGAAAGTAGTCCTCCTGAAATCTCTAAATTCAAAGGATTCTACTCAAAGTTGAAAGAAATCAGCAAACCAGATTGTGAAAATATTTTAGATTAAAAGTACTTTCTGCTATTAAATAGAAACAAGGAAGAATAAATCCTACGTTAGTGACATCAGAAAAGTGAAAAAGTTATGTCAGGAAGTGGTCCCAATACCAGCAGTGGTAGGAAACAGCATTCTGAGAGAGAAACTAGTAAAATTCCCCATATGCATTTGCAAATCACCTTTAGGGTACAAATGTCAGAAGTAGAGATCTTTGCTACTGGAAAACTGAAGAAAAGAAAAAAAGAAAAATACAGGGGGGTGTTCAGCATCAAAAGAATTTTCCTAAATGTGACTGTGGCTAATAGGTCTGTCTTTGAACAAAAGAAATCTTACCAAAAAACAACAACAACAAGAAGACAACAATGAAAACCTGGAAAAAAATATATTGAACACAAAACATTTAGAAGACACAGTGGCTATAAATCATAAATATAGAAATCTGACTTGTAAGCATTTAATCATCACAGTAATCAATATAAGCAATATGATGCATTATCATTCTAGACTGGAAATTAATACTGTCAGACCTAAGCCATGCAAGCAGGTATCTGCCTCAAGTGTTCTAGGATTTTTCTATAGTGTATAGAGACAAGTAACTCCAAAGGGCTATTCACCCTGTCTTAAAATAAGGAGGAACAGCTGCAGTTTGNTTAAAATGGGAAAATATTAAGAATAAATCACACAATCAGAATTTCATTTGGGACAATACATCCCTTCAATGCAGAAGTTTAACAACTTGCAGGGATTTCTATGTTGTACAGGCAGGTCTCTCTGTTAAGGAAGCTTCCCTGACTACCCATCCTGGACCAACTCTGGCAGTCACACTTGCACAGCCAAAGCTTGGGCCAAGGCTCCTTCACAGCTACACACCACACACTCACAGTCAGAACAAGTTTCCTCACCAGCTTGACCCCGTCCCAGACATCAGCTGAACTTGTTTTAAAATTCTTGTTTACACTGTAANGTGGTAGGAAACAGCATTCTGAGAGAGAAACTAGTAAAATTCCCCATATGCATTTGCAAATCACCTTTAGGGTACAAATGTCAGAAGTAGAGATCTTTGCTACTGGAAAACTGAAGAAAAGAAAAAAAGAAAAATACAGGGGGGTGTTCAGCATCAAAAGAATTTTCCTGAATGTGACTGTGGCTAATAGGTCTGTCTTTGAACAAAAGAAATCCCACCAAAAAACAACAGCAACAAGAAGACAACAATGAAAACCCGGAAAAAAATATATTGAACACAAAACATTTAGAAGACACAGTGGCTATAAATCATACATATAGAAATCTGACTTGTAAGCATTTAATCATCACAGTAATCAATATAAGCAATATGATGCATTATCATTCTAGACTGGAAATTAATATTGTCAGACCTAAGCCATGCAAGCAGGTATCTGCCTCAAGTGTTCTAGGATTTTTCTATAGTGTATAGAGACAAGTAACTCCAAAGGGCTATTCACCCTGTCTTAAAATAAGGAGGAACAGCTGCAGTTTGACAGTAAATCCAAACATTTTAAGGCATATCCTGTTATATAAGAAATTGCTTTCACATGATATAAAATACTGCCAGAGCATCTATTTACAAAACCTTCCCAATACTCAAAAAAATATTTACAGTTTAGTTCTGCACTGGCTGCCTTATAATGCTCAAAAAACGCTTTATCCTGTGTGATGTTTAATTGGTCAGAAATGTGACTGCACTCTGAGATCTGAGCAGAATGTATTCTCTAATGCTGTGATGGGTGATTCTGTAGTGCAGCTATTAGTGGTGAAATAATGGCCTACTAAAGAGGAATACAGATCCTTCCTTCCTTCATCAAAGATAAATGGCACCTGAAATATTACATTAGCAGAGAGAAAACTTTCCTGTATTACCAGATTCAAAGGCCATTAAATCAGTGGAAAGGATCTGATTAGCTTCAATGGGATCTGATCTGATATTACACACTTCAGACATATTAAAGTGATTAAAAATATTATTTTAAACACACAATTATTATCAGCAAATATTTTACATTTTAGTGTTCTTACTCAATTACTTTCAGTTCTCTGTCTTTTTTCACAGCTACTACTTCCATCTTGATAACATGAAGAGATGTCAGCTGATGAAAACGTTTCACTGTGCCTAATATTTTGGTCTGACCCTGAAAAATCCATGATTATTCCATTCTCTTTCTCCTTTACTTCTCTTGAAGGTTTAGTTTTCTATTTTGTGTAGAATTTATTGCTCAAAAAAAAATTACTGCTGATTTAATTGGCGTTTTTGCAGTATGTACTGGGTTCTTCATGCTCTGTTGAGAGCAAATATGCTGTAACAGGTATTTCCTGTTTCCATATTGCTTCTGGCCTCTTGTCAACTTTTCACACTTCTTTAAGGATAGACCTCTGGCATCTGTTCTACAGCTACACTATTCACATGCCATTTAGACATGTTCCAAAATCCTCATATTTTTATCCTACTGTTGAATCACCAGAGGTTCTTATTTTCCTTTTGCACATATGTACAAAGTGTTTGAAATATTCTACTTTATTATACATCTTTTGCTACTTTGATTTTCAGGATTTTTGGGCTCTGTGTTCTATCATGTTACTTAATTGTAATCTCAAAAAAGACTGCAGAAACTGAAAAGCTGTAATGTTAAAATTAAGAGAGAATGTCATTATTATTTGCAGAGGTCCAACACAAAAATGAAAGATATAAAGACACATAAAAGACAAAAGACAAATTAGACCAAAATTCTGCCCTGACTAGTGATGACATGTGAAGTAATTTATTTCTTTGTTTATATTAGAGATATAAAAGAACTGTTATTTCACTAGCCCTGGATAATTGGTGGAAAGTAGTGAAGAACAATCAGGCTGAGTTCCCTTATTTCATCTGAAATTCATAACTTTTATTTCTTCCTCTCAGAGTAATGTACAATTGTGTTAAATTAAAAAAAATTATCCTTGTCAACCATAAAAAAGTCTCCAGTATTCCTGAGTTCCACACAAAATAAATAATTTCTTGCCCCTCTACTCTGGTCTTGTGAGAGCCCAGCTGGAGTATTGAATCCAACTCTGTTGTCCCCAGCACAGAAAGGACATCAGCCTGTTGGAGTGAGTCCAGAGGAGGCCACAAAGATGATTAGAGGGTTAAGAACCCTACTCTGAGGAAAGGGTGAGAGAATTGGGATTGTTTGGTCTGGAAAAGAGAAGGCTGCAGGGAGTCCTTGTTGTGGACTTCCAGTACATGAAAAAGCCTACATGAAACACTTGAGATTTTTGACAAGGGCATGGAGTGGCAGGACAAGGGTCAAACTGAAACAGAGTAGGTTTACATCACATATTAGGAAGAAATTCTTTACTATGAGTGTGGTGAGGCACTGGAACAGGCTGCCCAGAGAAGTTGTGGGTGACCCATAAGTGGCAGCGTTGAAGGCCAGGCTGGATGAAGCTCTGAGCAACCTGTTCTAGGGAAAGGGGTCCCTGCCCATGGCAAGAAGGTTGGAGGGTTGGAACTAGATGGTCTTTAAGGTCCCTTCCAAACCAGACCATTCAGTGTTTCTGTGATTATTTTCTTACAGAGAGTATGAATGTTTAAACCATCAAAATACTTCTACTATTTCAGATACAAATAACCTTTTGAGGTTTCTTTTCTCCACAAAAAAGGCAAGCTAACAAAAAAGAAACAAAATAGACTAATTGACACAATGGGCAAAAAAAATCTCATGAAGCCCTTTCCCTTCAGATCCTCTAATTTTTTCAAAATTAATAACAATGTCCATGTCTTTTAAAGTATTGTTTTGGGCAGCCCTAGATAAAAAGAATTCTAATATTACCTGCTGTAATACGTAATATTAATTAAATAATACTTTTCTTTCTACTTTCTATAAAACATTTCAGCTTCTTTGGGTTTTCCCATCTACCCTTCCCCTTTAATAAGGTCAAGGATGTTATCTCACCTGCCTTTTGTATCTCCAGATAAAAATTGTTTTCTGATTGTATTGGATGGCTTATAGAGGAATCAAATATAAATTATACCATGTTGTCAGTGGTGAAAATTTTCATTTATTAAATGACAGATTCAAAATTGTGTAAGAACAATTGATAAAATTAAATAAAAAACTGTAAGGAACTAATATGAAGGTTTACCCATTTTTGGAAACATATTTTTTGTATAAAGAATAAGAATATAACAGAGAGGAAAATAAAGCATTCAAAGTCTTAAAAGGGTTTGAACATGAAGTATCTGTTGTCATTGAATAACATTCCTCTTGAGATAACAGGACTGATAATCCAGTTAAATACTCTTAGCCAATTTCATGAAATGGCAAGAGGGAAGTAAAAGCAGATACCTCCCTTGTGTGAGCTTTGTGTTTGTTAATTACAGTAGCTAGAGTATGAAGACACCATCTGTTTCACTCAGACAACATTAAGTACTTAAAGAAAGTATATGAATATTCAAAACAAAATTGCAAAGAATTGTCCTTCTCTTTCCTCCGTCTCCTCAAGAATTTTTCTCCATTGGTTAGTAAAATAATATGTCCATAGAGCAATAGTGAAATTCAGGTTGTGCAGCTATTTGCACATTAAAAAAACCCGAAAAAACATCAAAAATAACCAACCAACAACAACAACAACAACAACAAACCAACCCAAAAAACTCTTATTCTACTGAGAATATACACCCAAACTGTGCCACATCAACTATTTGAGAAGGATCACTCTGGTGTTGAGAATCTAGACTAGAGAAAATGTTGAGGTGGTAAAGCTTCATGGATTCTTTAAAGTGTCATTAGAACTCAACAGACTGCACAAGCACAGAGAAACAAATAAAAAGCCTCTCAGAGAAATTTCCAAACCCTCTTTTCACTAAATCACTGCAAGTGCATCAGTAGCTGTTTTATAACTTTACTCCCATTTACTATCCCTTTTTCCTTGTAACTCCATTCTTATTCTGCATCAATCCATTTTTCCACTCAGCTTAAATGACTGCCTAAGTAAGTTCAGTGCATAATGGTCTCCCTCTCTGGCTTCAACATTACATATAAGAGCATGCCTGAGAATGGAAACACGTATCTGAGAACTCTCAAACAGGCTCTGGAAGGGGTCAAGGTCTTAAAATGGCAAAAATACCCTGGAGCCAAGGGAATAACACCTCTATTCATGGGTCCAAAAACAAGCTCATGGAGCAGAGGCACTCTTTCATTACAAATAAAATATCTTTCCCTTTTTACTCTCATTAACATAATTCATTATTTTTTCAAATTACTGTGTGCACACACATGTATTTGTCATACACATAGAAAGAATTAGAGCAGGGGAAAACAAGGGCTAATACAACTACCAAGCACAAGAAGCACAATGAGGTAAATAGTGTTAACATTAAATCTCTATGTCAACCCTTGTTAGAAATTTGCTACAGCTACACAAAATTATATTAGACTAGATCTTGCTAATCTTGAAAAAATAGATATAAATTTCACTGACCAGAGGAAAAAGAAGGTCAAAATGGACCTGGCTCAATGATTTCTTCTGTTTCAGCAATAAAATGTCTAAAGGGATTTAATAACAGTTATGCAACTGTTTAGATTTGTCATCCTGCTGCCTGTAATATGATGATATAGCACTAGAAGGCAAAAGGGAGAAGGACATTGCTGTTCCTGTGGAGCTCTTTTCTGTTTCATCCCATACAATCACAACAGAAATCAAACTCCCCACAGATGTCTCTGAAAGCAGAAACTCTTACTGATTACAAAAGGATGGGAATTTTAACATGCCTACATCACCCTCTTTGTGAAAAACATTAATGATAATTTTAAGCATTCTGGCACTGCCCCTGCTACCCTTGAAAACCAAAACTATCAAAGAACATCATATTTTATTGGTTTTGTTTATTTGTTCCATTAAGATAAAATATACCTTTACCACAAATCTTTAAGTTGGTCCAATTCTTTCCCTTAAAACATCAGAAATTTTGTCACTGATTTCAAGTCTTTCCAGCACAACAATTATCAGTGATTGAACTATATTTAAAAAAATTAAATTAATTAACTTACTTGAGAATTGTATGGCGAATCCAGATTTACTGATATAAAAATCTGTGTCAAACTGGATCGTTACTATGTTGAGTGTACTGTGAATGCCTTCAGGAATAAGGGAGCCACTGATTTCTTTGAGCAACATCTCATTCTCAGGTGGACCATCCCAAACTCGAAGAATATCATGGGATGCCTCAGTATCAAAAGCAAGAAATTGGAGGCTGAAAGAACACCGTGATTTTATTGTCAGCTTTAATATTACTCAACAACACAACTTTAACAATAAAAAGAAACAAACAACAGGAAAAAAAAACAAATAAAATTTAACTTCAAAGGGTAATTTTTTAATAATTTTTCACACATTTATCTTTGAATGCATGAAAGCCCAATACTAAAATGAATTTGAAAGAAAAAAACCTTAAAATATTTTAAGTTGTCTACCATAAAGTAATATATTACTTTAGCCATTCAAATAATCTATAAGTATCTACACAATTTTTTCAGAAAAGAATTTCAGTTTTTCTAAGACAATATTTTATATCACATTCCCATTGAAACAAATTGATTAAAAGAACTGCAAAAATGCAGATTGCGTTGTTTTGTTCTTTGCTGTTTTTTTTAAATGTAGTGTTTCACTAAAGAGTTCTGCTGCCTCCAGCATTTCAGAAAATTATAACCAATTTTAAAGTTCAGTCTTCTTTGGATAATGCTTATTGAAAAATCAACAGTTTCAACCCAAACCTAAAATGCCAAAACCAGTGATATGCATCTTAAGTTTTAATCCCAAAATCCCTTTTGTTTCTCCACTCTAGAGGTCAGATTTGATTATTATAGTAATAAAAAATTATTAAAATTTTAAGATTAATTTCCAGTACCTGACAATATTTCCTGGGTCTACTTCAATCACCCACATGCAACGCAGATTGTTGTCATAGGGAAAAGGATAGCCAGGAGACAAGATTCTTCCTGATGACTCTCCTTTAAACCGTCCTCCACATTCAGCTAATAAAAAACAACATTGTGGTGTGATCTTACAGCTAATCATCTGAGCAATCAATTTATACATCTACTCTTTTGTTGAACAGGTTACAAAATTAAACTGACCATATGCCATAATATTGTAAAACAGCATATAAGGACTGCATTTCACCTCTTGCTTCACCTACTTACTCAATCCCAATTTCCTCTAAATGAAGGTGAAAAAGAAAGCTACTATAATAATTAAGTCTTGACTTTTTTTCACTCTCCTATGGAAATAATTGAGCCTGTAGGTAGCTGCAAAACTTATAAAGTTATAGTAATATTGTAAAGAAACTGGAGTGACAAAAATACAAAATAACTTTATATCTCATCCTATCTTGTTTTATTTTATTTAATCTCTTTCATATAAATATATGAGATTTTTCTAGCTTATTGATATTTCTATATAAGTTAAAAAATTCTAGTTTTACAATGCCTTTCTGATTAAACCTTTTATGTTGATTATTTGCTGACATTAACTATATTTACATGTATTAGGATTTTCAATATGCCCAAATGTTTAAGAATTACTATCTTTCTTTAACCTAAAAAGGCAATACTGTTTATATTTAGATGACATATATGCAGAGACAACTACAAATGCCTGTGTAAATGTATCTGTACACAGATCAGATCATATCAGATCATATACATCAGATTTTACATATCCTCACAATTTTTTTCTTTCTTGCATTCAAAAAAATAAGTAAAGAAATAAAAAAAAATAAAATAGAAGAGTGTAATACCAATGCATGATGGTAGAGGATAGTCCCATGCCCTTCTTTCCCCAGTCATACACTTTAGAAGGCTACTTCCATGGAGAGTGTAACCTGGATTGCATCCATAAATTATAGTACTTCCAGCAAAATGACCTTGGTCACTGATTTTATATCCAAACTGTGGCACACCAGGGTCCTCACAGTGTGACAGCTCAAAACCTGTGCAAGGAATAAAATGTTGTATTTACAGAATCAAACAGATAAATACATTAATGAAGTTCAGATTTTCTGTTTTTCAGTAGAAATCAATCATTTCCAAACTACATATAACAACATCTTTAATATTTCTTCTCTGTTTTTAAGCAGCCTGGGTAGAATAACTGCCTATACACCTCTCTTAGAGCATGACCAAGCTGTGTCATAAATTCAGTTTTCCTAAGAGTTCAATTAAAGACAGAATAAAATCCATTATAATTGTCAATATCAATAATTTTTAAAATGTTATGATAAATGATAAACTGGTAGCTAAAGGGACTGTCCACTTCTTTATGGATAGATTTTTAAAGGCTCATAAAGAAAACAGCAGACTTCTCATTAGTTTGCACAGTAACAAAAGCAGCACGATAGCACCTGTGGCACCAAAGAAAAACTGCTACTTTCATCAGTCCCTACCCTAATTTTTAGTTCAGTATTTTGTAAATTTAAGAACTACATGTAGAAATCAATGATAATGATGATATAGAGAATTCAAACCAAAGAACTTGGACATTTTGAGACTTTAGAGACATGTAGCAAGAAGAAAACGAAATAACAATTCATTACACGGACAGGGAGATATGCTAACTTATGGGGGAACATAAACTGCAATTTGGGATAAATAGTTCTATTCCAAATCAAGTTTTCTGTTATTAACTGAGAAGCAACTTGAAAACTCATTTTCTTCAAAACCAACTAATTTTATCAATATCATGGTGTCTTAGAATGTGTGTGGGCAAAAAAAAAAAGAGCCTTTGTATCAGATTGCCATTCCTATACATGGGTAATATGGAAGGAAATGAAGGGGTTCTCGTGCCTGCTTTGTTCAACAAATCATTCACACAGTATCTGTCCATCTGGTCAACAGCTGGTAGCCTTTCACGAGCTCTCCTCAGATGCTGCATTACTATTCTAGATTGAAAAAAATGTTCTTTATTTTATTTTACAGGCAAAATACTTGTAAATGCATTGTAAATGTTGGAAAAGGCTGCTCAGGTAAAGGGAAAATAAAAGTATATTAAATGCTGTATCTTTCTGATTCTTCCTTCAACTCATTTCATGTGTGACTGAACATGTCTCAGCCTCTACAACCTCTGAACTTTTTGCATTCCTAAACTGTTGTTTCTTAGAGGAGTGTGTGCTGCAGAAGCTCTGAAAGACATCAGAGTGAGTCCCAGATGAAGAACCATTTTTGATAATGATGGTGTGGACACTTATTGACCAGTTAGAATTTCCTGCCTTCTAAGAAAACTTCTGACCACACTGTGAGAAGAAGTTCAAATCTGCCTTGATCTGATATGTCCTCATTTCTGGACAGCCTCCTTACAGACACAGAACTAAAGTCAGCTTTTTAACTGATCACCTCCCTCTTGATGGAGAACATGCAACTCCATTGCCTAACCATGGGAACTAGCAGCATTTTTGCTGCCCTAACTGTGTGTGACCAGAACAGGCAGAGGGCGTGGTGCCTCAGCCAGGGCATGGTGGGGCAGTTTGTGTGGGACAGCACAGGGAGAACACCTCGTTGAAGGGTGAAGCTTCCATTGGCCCAGTAGAGGGACTTGAACTCCTCATAACTCAGCAAAGGGGCACTGGTGTTTGCCATCTGCACCACTCAAGGGTCCACATGGATCCTCAAGGCAGGATGGTGGGCACTCCTCTGAGCAAAGGCTGCTGCTCTGACTGTGAGGTCTGCAGCATCTCTCCTGGCTTATGGATCCACCCAGACAGAGCTGAGACTGAGCTCTTCCTCATATCCAATCTAAATGTGTCCCCTTTCAGTTTAAGGCCAGTACCCCATATCCTATTATTATCTCCTTGTAAAGAGTCCCTCTCCATCTTTCTTGGAGGCTCTCTTTAGGCACTGGAAGGTCCTATAAGGTCTCCCCAGAGCCTTCTTTTTTCCAGGCTGAACAGCCCCAAATCTCAGCCTTTTTTCATAGGAGAGGTGCTACAGGCCTCTGATCATCTATGTGACTTTCTTCTGGACTCAATTTTTTTCTTCCAATTCTACCAATTCCAACAAAAGAAGATTCATCACTGTTCAGGCTAAGAATTCTTCAGGCTAGGAAAGTGTACTTTAATATGAATGTCTCAAAAGACAGGAAATGTTATTGATAAGGTTCAAGTGCTGGCCTTGATTGCACCTATATAAACAAAAAAAATTAAATTCCGTGACACTTACATAGTAACACAGCACTGAAAGTCCTATCTTTAATCATAGGGTACAGTCACATGCTATTACACAATATAATTACGTGACTTTCACCTGAAAAATAATTACTCTTTTATTATCTTGAAATATTTTCCTTCCATACTACAAGAATTATTTTTTTTTTACTAGAATTAGTTTTAAAAACATTATGTTGAGCTTTTAAGTGAACCATTTTTGAACAGGTGAAAAAGGAATTATTTGAGCAAAAGGACGAAAAAAATATGTTGAGTGCTGCATTGCAGAATTACCTTGTAACACTGTCCTGCCTGATAAAAATTAGTTTTACATAATAATTCAGTGATGGGGAAAAAGCATACACTAAAAAATTCATATACAGTACATGCCAATAGTCATGTGCTACAATTTTCAGAAACTGGCACTTGGTCAATTAGATGTACGTAGCTTCTTCCACATATCCTCTAAGCCAGAGATCAGAAACATTTTTTCCTCTCCTCATCTTAATAGTTTAAGTCCATATATAGGATTTTGTTGGGAACCTTTTTTTATCATTTTGGTTCCAAATTGAAGTATTCTAAACAATAATACAAGCTTAAAAACAAAAGCAAAGTAACTATCAGAGATGATTCTTAAGAAGGAGAATTTCCTTTACTTACGACTTATCTTTGTGAAGAAATGCTTTTTGATTGCATTTTTTAAACTGTTCACATACTTCACTATTTGTATGAGCTAAAACAATTAACTGAAAGTCACCCTGTTTTTTTCTTATGCTCTCCAAATTTGAAAAATACCCCTCTAGAAAAACAACAGTGATTTATGTACCAGATTAAATGTCAAAGCCAGGTTTCAGTATGCTATGTGTTTTGGGTTTTTTGAGGTACAGCAATGAAAATATATTATTTTGATGAGTAATTTGCTGTTAATTTCTTACATAATTGTCTTTTAACTGCATTTTCATCTTATGAGTGAAGGATTTTCATTCCTTTAAAAGTACAAATCTATTCCTACTGTTTTCTCAAATACTTACTGGTATACACAAGCTGAAAACCTTCATCAGTGCCCTCCATGTCCGAGTTAAATTCCAACCATAAATGATTTGAAGTGCTGCTTAGTGTCAGGCCTCTTAATGATGCCCCAGCATATGCACCCAGCAGGTGAGCAGTGTTGTCTTTGCCATCATAGATCTGTAAAAAACATGAGTTTTACAGTTATGAAGAAAGACAAGAAGATATTTTTTACTTACAAAACAATTCTGTACATCTGCGTTAAGAGGAAGAATAGCTCTGTCAAGGGAGATCTATTGCCAGTCAACCTGAAGTATTATTTAGATACACTATTTGCCTCTCTTGACTTAAGCTGACTTAGGTGTGGTGAATTTTCAAATGCACTTTAAAATATGTCAATTCCTTTTTAACATAATAATAGAAGGAGGCAGAGGTGCCATATCAGCTCAGGTTTTTTTATATCTCTGTGTTTTCTCTTTCACTGTCAGTATTGTAATGCTGATCACAACCTATCAGCAAACACCTACAACGTGTATCTGCCTCAAGTCTAAGGTGGCACAACAGAAAATCTCACATATCCCCAACTTTGGCCTCTTCAATAAACCTGTGATGGCTTCTTAACCTGAGAAGACAGGTTAAAATATAACTGTGAAGTAAAAGGAGACTGCTTCTGTAAGTTGAAAGAGTATTGTAATCTATACATAAATCATAGAGCACATTTTTATAACTTATTTTTCTTCAAGTGTTCTTGTTTTCCATCTATTGGAACAAGCTTCTAAGAATTGTCAGAAAATTTGCCTACAAATCTGGTTGCTTTAAAACAACACAGGTTGTTGTATTCCTGTGATTCCTAAAAAACTTCCTATAATTTAACTATAATTGCTCACCCAATATAATTGCTCACATTATTTCCTGTAGGATTTGTTTAGGAACTTCTATAATAACTAAAACTTTGATTGATGTGGTTTATAAAAAATTTCACTTGCAAATCAGTAAACTAACCCGCAAATAATTTTCAAATTGCAATAATGGGAAATTGTAAAACCTTATTAAAAGACACAGAATTGTCTGAAGTTCTATATTCTATTTTAATTCTATTAATTACAAAGTTAATGTATTATGATTATAGTGCCTGTATTATGATGCCTGTTCCCTCTCTGTAAGGATGAGCTACACACGTAATTCCTCTTTTCAAGAAATCCTTGTGTCTCCAGTAATTACAAAGACTTTACATTTAATGATATGCTGAAATAATACAAGTCAGTGACTTCTAGCTATCTGCAATGAGTAAATGATTGTACAGGAGTTTAAGATGCACAAGAAGATGACATAATTCTTTGGTTTTTACTGACACAAGCAAGTAAATTCCAAGCAAACTTAAATTTAAAAGCCAATGTCCTTGCGTGGACTAAAAGTAAGAAATCAGAGAAGAAGAAAAAAGTGCAATTAGTGCATATCAACTAAAAAATAATTTCAATATATAAAAAGCAGTATTAAAATAGATGTCTTACCTTTTTTTAGAAACTCCTTTAAACTATACTGAGATTATTAATCAAGCCATACCTTGTAACAAAAAAATCCCAAAACTAACCCCAAAACAAGAAAAACAAAACCAAAACCAAACCAAACCAAAACCAAACAACAAGCCCCACCCAACCCATTCTGAATTCTGAAATGCACTTAGTTTTTTTTAGCAACTGAAAATACCCATTTCAGGAGAAATACTGCTATCCAGCAGAGATGTTTACATCATAACAGACTTAAACAAAACCCAGCTTGAATCCACTTATAATTCATAATAACCTAGGATTCAGGATTTATTTAATTTTTAAAAACTATAGAATAAACCATTTCATGCTATCATTGCATTGCCAATACTTAGCCAAAGGGAGCTGCTAATAAGTTGTACCAACGATTCTCAATGTCTCATCAAAACTTCGAATAAGCAGTGTCGTGATACCAATTTTCTTCATGTTAGAATTTCCACACACACTTTCATGCCCATTTTGTTAGATGTCCTACCATATTAAATCTTTCACATTAGTCCACCGACATCTCTCATTAGTTAATATTCATTCTATTTCATGGGCTAACTAGCTGTCACACTGTATAATATTTTTAAACCTATATAATTTCTATGAGGGAATAGAATTTCAATTCAACTGTTTCATTTGAGTAGGAGAACTGGATTTGGCTGAGGCAGGATGGTGATTCATTTGAACATTAAATTGAATTATTTTTTTTTCCTTTGGTTGCTGTCTTTCAGACATTTAAAGTACCCTTCTTCTTAAGACACTGGGGTCTCCCTTAGGACAATAAATGAATGCATGTTTTGTAGTGTAACTCTCAATTTAGGTCACATTTTCATTTCTCTGCTGCATTTGAGTTAATAGGAAAAAAAAGGGAATTTATAGAATCATTTAAATGATACAATTTAGCTTGCCAGTAAAGTAGTAGCAGACCCTTCTGAGATTTGCAGAACGTACGTTTTCTTTCTAACCTTGTTAAACCTGGTGGGAGATAAATATCTTGAATGAGCTGGTTATTCAGCTTCATAAGTTTTTGGAAGGCAATATTATATGTGAATTAAGGTAGCACGAGTAACTTATTTTTAACATATGAATATACTTTCTTATAAGCCTTGCCAGTACATATAGATTTAAGTCACTTGTGTGCTAAAGATAAGCCCAAGAATAATAAAAAAATAATAAAAATATTATTCCATTGGATATATTTTTTCTTTAAGTCATTCTGCAACATCAAAGATAATTGATTCATGACTAGATAATGCCTGGATATGCCAGTAACAAACTATTCAGAAAACAGAGGTCCATTTTTATTAGGTATTTAATGGCCCAATCTTTTAAACCATTAATTCATAAAGAAAAAAAAAAGGCACAGAAAATTGTGCTAATGTTCTTCATACCACAATAATATGTTGAAATGTTATAGGGTAGAATGCTAATAGAGAATAATCTACTAAAAAAAATTGAACTAATAGATGTTATATTCAATTTTTGAAGGAAGTGTTGTTTGCATTTAAAATTAAAGGGCAAATAAAACTTGCTAATCTCTTAAGTGGCTCCATTATCAATACATTTTAAATGGAAATTAATGCCCTTTTTTTCTGCTAATTTATTTAACTATATAAAATTTTAGCAAGGGATTATCATAAGTGAATGTATAAAATTTGTGCATTTTAATCAAGCTATTTTTGAGATTCTCCATTGAAACATAAAAGGCATATGGATATGAAGATCTGTTCCTTTATAAAGAGAAGAAATAACATAAAATCAGCAGCTCAGAACTGAGGCTGTCAACACCCTGTCAAATGTATATCACATGTGAATAGAATCACTAATATAAAGACAAAAAAGGGTCCATATGTTTGGAGGGGTGGTGGGGGGGGTTGTTCCCCTACATTTATTACCTTTTTCTCAGTCTTATATTCAGGATGATTGCTAAAAGTATTATAATTATTATAAACATGAGGATTCTAAAGAAAGAAATAAGCAAAAAGGTCCAAATAACACATCCCTTCAAAGTCTTTGCCCAAAACCCTCAAAAACTGAATCATGTGCACACATTTAAAATCTGGCCCACAGAGAAGACAGTGAACAAATGCAGTAAAACTGAATGCTCTGTATTTGGCAGGAGCACAAACAGTGCTGAGCCAAGCACAGCCAAAGAGAACCCTGAGCTCTGTTTGCTGACTCGCTGTTGCTGCCTGTTGCTGCAGTGAGGGCTTTAGTACAAGGATAAAGAATAATTGCTTTACAGCGTTATTTAAAATAATCTTTAAATCCATTTTTCCACATAGGTGCAATATTACCTGCCACATCAGTTCTCACACTACATAAAGGCAAGCACATAGTCTACTACAAAAGAGAAAAAAGATCTTTTTCATATTCAGTGTTCCTCTCTTTTGTTTTAGGTTTACTCAATGAAATCTGTCTGCAGAATTCTTGGAGGGTTTTTTGTTTGTTTGTTTGTTTTTTAAATTTATTTAAACATTACCAGAAGGCTACTCATTCATTAGTACCATGCATAGGTACATTTTTTTATTTATGCTGAAATCTACTGAAAATAAAAAAAAAAAATCATATTTGCCATGTCCAAGTTTCAATTTTAATAAAAGTGCCTTTTTTCCCTGTAAATTTAAAAGTATGCTAAAATATCCTTGATATAAAAGAATATTTTCTACATTCAACAGGTTTGAACACAAATAACATGTTCACCACTATCAATGGACCATTCAGGCAAGCAGAACAATGATAACTCTGTTCTTTCAGTGTATATCTCAAGGATTTACTTACAGCTAGCAGAGACTAGAGAGTTTACGAGCAAAATAGGTGGATGGAGATAAAAGGGGAGAAAAAAGGTAGAAATATTTTCATACTTTGGAAAAAATGCATTATTTATCTTTGCCTCCCACATAGGTAGTTTACTCTAAAAATATTGAATTCTGGAAATATAGTGCACAAACTGAGTTATCAGTACAATTGCAACAAAGGAAGCAAGTGTTACAGAGTTTCTGAGATTATTATTAAATGGATTGGCATGTGGTGATGGTACAGATCCTA
The DNA here is from genome assembly GCA_013398995.1 of Alaudala cheleensis. Taxonomy (NCBI): domain Eukaryota; kingdom Metazoa; phylum Chordata; class Aves; order Passeriformes; family Alaudidae; genus Alaudala; species Alaudala cheleensis. The sequence goes on along the minus strand of VWYE01001364.1, from coordinate 113,784 downwards.
AATTCTTCATATGTTTTCATATAACTTTCATAAATATTAGATCAAGATATGGCACTTTCAAGAGCTGGTTATATCCCTACACACACAAAAATGTAGAGATATTTATATATTTCCTACAGTTTCTAATGAAGCCCAAAAAGAACTACAGCATTAATGTAAGTAGCCAGAGCAGTTACACTGAAAGGAGAACAAGAGAATCACATACTAAATGAAGCAAATGAAAAATAAATCATATGCTCTGAAACCTCTGTTCTATACCAGTTCAGAACTGATGAAAGGGAACTCCTCCTTCTCTGCCCTTGGAGTAATAGTAAGGGTGGTGATTTTCTTGTGTTGAATGTGCTGTTTCTCTGTAAGGCTGCATTCCCAGTACAGCTGTTCCACTGTGTCAGTCACAGTGCTTGTCAGATATAAACATCATCCGTGGTCAGTTAACTCACATGGCAAGCAGCAGACCTCATGGCTTCATTAAATGATTTGTCAAAATTTTATCAGAATAAAAAGTCTATTCAGACTTGGAATGGAATTTTAGCTGCATACCTCTAGTGATCCAAAAATCCTAGTTGGATGACAAAGTAACACAAAGTACATTACTAACTTCTTTGCCAGCATTTTCATCTCTAGCTTCTGATGAAAAGAGATGGATTATCCAAGCAAATGTTATCACTAAAAACCTGAGCTTTAACGATGAAATATTATGGAGTTGCTTCATTTGTGTTTGGGGGAAGGAAGACCTCTCCAGAAGCTGGTGTTTTAAGTATCTTGATTTTAAAATGGTGACTGCTACACCCTCCCTTATTCACAGGTGATGGGAAACTGTATTCACTATATGTCACTTGGCTGTTTTGAAGACAGGATGATTTTTTTTTTTACTTTAAATTCCTTCCAGTTACAAAGTAGTGGTACATATTAGATGAAAAATATTTTTTTACTATTAATGGTTCATTTAAAAGAAAAATATCCTATTCCTGTAGCCAAAAGGTTATTCTCCACAATCAGCAAAACAGGCAAATTAGGCAGTACATTCCCTTTTTCAGAGTAGAATAGGATCGAAGAAAGGGATCAACAGACAACTGAAGAACTGATTCTGGGAGAAAAGTTTTGGAATGTATGACTGCTAAAGTGTTTCCTGAAGAGTTTTTCTTTACTAAATTAACACATGAAAAAAGAGTGTGATAGAATTAAAACAGTTTGTGAGAATTTCATATAAGAAAAGAGGCAGGAAAAGACACAATGGGCTCCACAGATATTTCTTCCCACAATTGAAAAGGTTGAGTGTCTATGTTGTAGTAATGCAGCTTTAAACCAAGCAGAAATTTTCCATATAAGGAAAAAGGGTTTCAGTTTCACCTTAAGAGGAAAAAGCCCTAGAAATTTCTATGCCTCCCTGGCAGCCATTGGCTCAAGGCCAAGACAAAAACAGGCCTGATAGGCCTCTTTACCTGTCCTTCAGAAATGTAGCCATTTCAGTTTGCCAAAAAACCCACCTAAATCATGCAGTATTTGAGGGAGAGCATGGTGCTTCTTGGGATGCCATAGCAAGGTACAATGCTTGCATGTACCTGTGCTTGGCTTCTATTTTGTTCTTCATCGTTTATTATTTTATCAGTTTATTAAACCTTTTGCTTTACAAAACATACCCAAGGAACTGTCTTGCAAATTATTTTAAGCCATTTCTGAGAGGCGCGGGTAGCCCCCAGATTTATTGAACCCTTGTTGAGCTAAATCAGTCTGGCTCATTGAGAAATTCAATACTCTGTCTTGCTATGTCAGATAGACTGAAAAAAGTGACAGTCATAATCAGGAACACCTTTCATACTTTGTTTTGGATTTTTTTTTTAATAGGGAGGAACTTCAGCTCCTTATTATAATTCAAGGCTGCTGACTTGAAAAACAAATACTCTAATTACACAACACTAGTTCCATTTCAAAAACATACATGCAAAAACATAAAGCAAATATTTCTGCCACTGACATTTACAGCTGAGTGGCAGCCTTCCTGTATTTATAATTATTTTTTCATTACTCTTAATTTCACATTAATTGAGTAGCACTATTAGAGCAGAATTTTCTTCTCTAAGTCTCTGAGTTCAGATTGTCTAGTTAAACATCTGAAGTGCAAATGGATCAAATGGCACTTGAAAAGTTGTAAATTATTAGATCCTTTAAAATACGTACAATAAATTATTAAGAAAGAAAAATAAGAAAATAGTTCAATTGTTTTATTTTTATGTTCATTTATATTTATCTAACTGTACATGACTGTAGCTCTCTCCCCACAATGGTATGTCTTTTAAATTAAGATAAGAGAGTTGAATGGTTTCAACCTAAAAAATCTGGAGAAAAATCCTTCCATATGCTTTTATTGGCTAACAGATATTTGAACAACTGGTGTGGTTGGTTCATTGGTTGGTTTGAGGTTTTTTTTCATACTACTTATATTTTAATAAATACTAAATGGCTTTCTAATTACATCTTTCAAAATCAATTAATGTAACAATTAAAGAGCATCTGTTTGGTTTTCAAATAAAGAACAATTTTAATATAAACACACCTCTGCATTCTGGCTGTCTAGTAGCCTTTGGTTCATTTTTCTTTGCTTCTGTTTTGCTTTAAGAAGAGCATTTATCTTTTTTTACTTAAAAGCACTGGATTTTCTTTTTCTTTTTGATGCCTGATTTCATTTTACATTAGTTGTTTAGGTCTACTTATACTTTAGGTATAATTAGCCCCCTTTGGAAATGCTTGTATCTGACAACTAATGACAGAAATCTTACTCTAATGCACAGAGGGATAGACTTAGATGAGATAAACCCTGGTATGAATCACAGTTGTTTCTTAGGAAAACATATTTTCATAATCCTTCTCATTTAATACTTACATGGAAGAATATTGCAGAAAAAATTTTAAAATCAAACATGATTTTGTTTGGTATTGGCATGGTGCTGCTTGTTCCTCTGTTTTCACAGAGGCAAAATTCATTAAATGACATATTCTGAAAAATTGGACAATTATTTAATCTCGGATATCTTACTGCATTAGTGTGCTATTGAGGGTGGTACATGCAAAAAGACACCCTGATCATCAGCTTTAAATGTACAATAGGCTAAGTAATACAAGCATCTGGAACTACATGTTTTGGAATACAGGAATAAAGTCTATGAACAAAACAAAGATAGGGGGAAATCACTGGATAAAACCCTGGTAGATTCTAGTAGCCTTCTTTTGCCTTTGTTGTTTCTTTATTCAATGCACACCACATTAAAGTAATTTTAAATGTAAAGCTTATGTAGACAAGGCAGTATATAGACTGTGTTAAATTAAAGTTATGGGTGTTATGTTTTATTATGTTTTGATCACAGCTCAAGTTATGAAGATACTGTGGAAGCAAACAAATCAAAAGATGTAACTGATGAATATTAAACAATACAAATACAATACAAATAACCATTAAGGCAACATTTGTTTCATTATTTCAACCTCATTTTTAATTTTGTCTGGTCAGAAAAACACGTTAAGAAAAAGATTATGGGGGCATCTGAGGGTGCCCAATTTTTAATATTTTTTTAAATGGAACCATTTTAGAAAGACATTTTGTAAGTGATGCTTTACATCCTCTTACCTGTTACTGTGCTATTGCAGACAGATAAAAACCTCAGTGATGGGAGGTACTAGAAGTTCAGAAATAACAAATAAGTTACATGATTACATACCTTAAGAACATCTCCTTGGGCTAAGTGAAACGTTCTGGCAGAAATATTGATTCCTTTCCCTGCTTGTACCTGAATGCTATAAATACATTCATGGTTGTTTTCATAGTTAAGAGGATAATTGGGGGACAATAAGATTCCTTCATTATTTGTCGTGGAGGCTCCACATTCAGCTGCAATTAAAAAAAATGTTTAGGCAAATTTTATCAGAACACATAAATATTTTTAGTAATGGTGATAATGGGAATGTTAATGTAACCTAGTTCAACATTAATAATGTTCATTAATATGTAAAATCTAGTTTTAAGAACATGTTCATGACAGTGATTGGAGGCTACAAGAATATTTCTAAATTGCAATATTTTAATAAAAGTATATAAAAAACCACTGTGAGTTAAAATCATATTAATGACACATTTCATAATCATATTGTTTTCTAGGATCTTCCTTGGATTTGTTGTATTTGTTTCAATTTCTCCAACACTGAAATTCATAAAGATGTATTAATTAAATGAAAGCAGAAGAATTCTAAATACTTACATCAGTATTTATTTATGTATACATGCACATTAATAACTATATATATGTGTAGAGACATACATTTTCACATAGATTAATGAAAAAAGTGGGGTTTTTTTTCCCTCTGGTATTATTTAACCAAGATTGCCAATGTAGTCAATGGTGTAAATTACAGTAGGAAAATACTACATTGTAACTACCAGACAAATATAGAAAAAAAGCTATTTCAATAATAAACAAGAAGAAAAACATAACTCCCAGGGAAATAAAAAAGTTCATTTACTTATTTTCAAGTAATACAGTTATTAATTCAAGAAGTAAACCTTATAACTCAAGATTTTGGCAATTCTTTTAATCACCCATAAAAACCTGGAAACATAATATTTATAGCAATGTTTCATTAGGCATTATTCACTAACTTTCACTTCTTATCATATACTGGACTATATAATTTTAATTAAGTAATTTTTAGCATTTAGTTACCACATATTTTAAATAGACCCTGAGAAACTACTACAATTATTTGCTTGCCTTTTTATTTAAGATTGATATGTGGCCATTTTAGTGCAAGTACAAGAGTATTTCCTCTCTTTTTAACAGATTTAGATTAATTTTAAATTTAACTGTAAGACTAAATTTTCTGGGTTTATGTTTGTTTTCAGGATATGTTTGATTTCAATATTCTTGCCACTTACTTTACCCATTCTCATGAGAATGCATCTCATTTATTTTAACCTGGGAAGTTAACTGATTTATAATTTCACAGAATAAGTAATGTTGTTCTGCAAAACTACATGGTAATCTTAATGGTTTGAAAAGATGTTTTGGCAAACTATGGTGTCTATTCTAAAAACTTTTATTTTTATTAACATTATTATAATTTCTACCCCAGACTTGTTTGAGCAACATTAAGAATATTGAAATATTTATTTTGTACATGAAATTAAGACAGCAATGACAAAAAAACCCCGAATTGATAAACTATTCTTTCTGTATGCAGCTAAAGCAGACATTGCACAGAAAGCCAAATCAGGCACAGATCAAAGAAAAAATTCTTGATGACTACATTGAATTCAGCAATATAGAACAAGTACAAATAATTCAGGTGACATTATTTTGTCAGAACAGCTGGATACACACAATCTAGGCAGAAGTGGAAAACCTTCTATTCCACACAATCACATCTATCCTTTATTGCACTCTAGAATAAATGGGTATTTGCTATTTCAAAGATCCACAGGTCACTTTGAATTACAACAGAAAGGAAAAAGATGATCGTAATTTCAGGATTGTGAGATCTCTTTTCTCATTTCAGAGGGATATAAAAGCCAAAAGGCACAAGGTAATTGTGGTATTAAGTTGATCCAGCAACTCTGGGCTATGTCAGAACTATAATTCAAAGCAATTCTTTAAAGTCTGAACACAGCAGTAAGCTAACTGTTAGGACATTTTTAACTAGTGTTTTAGAATCATGCTGTTTGCTGTTAAGAAGAAGGATGTCACCATGTCATCCTGTTCCATATCATTGTATTTATCAACATGATTTTCTGAATTTAGAGAGAGAATATTATGTTCCAAGTTGTAGATATCCCGTCCCTGGAAGTGTCCAAGGTCAGGTTGAATGAGCCTTAAGCAACATGACTGAGTAAAAAATGCTCCTGCCTATGGCAAATGGATGCACCACATGATTTTCAAAGGTTCCTTCCAACCCAAACCATTCTGTGATTCTTTGTATCTTGTGTTAGCAGACAAGAAAGCTAGTTTAGTAAAAGCAGTCTCAAAACCCACTATGTAATAGAATTTCTCCGATAGCACCATCAAGTTCCATGGAGGCACACAGTCCAGCCTACAACAGTTCCTTCTTTTATACACTTCTCTGCAGAATTCTGACAAAATCAACAGTTAGTTCCTGGCTTCTCTCATTGCCTCCTGTCTGAGCAAATTATGGCTTAAAAAACCACAACAGCACAACTAACCACAAAGCATCAAACACATGCTCAGACGAAAATGGGAGTTAAGATTATATTTTGGAATAAGTGCTAAATCAAACTGTAGAAGTCCACAATTAATATTGTAGGGCATTCCAAACTACAGCATAGATAATTCTATCAGAGAATCTCCACTCCTATCTATATATCTATATCAGGAGGTTATATTGTTCAAAATCACATAGAGCTTCATGGGACTTACATTACTTTCTATTCTCTGATGTTAATACTAGAGCAAAGATAAAAAGAGATCATAATAATTCTATTTGCATTTAAGTGCTGAGTAAAAAAGTGACAGAAAAAAGTAATGTAAATGGAGTTCTTAAGTTTAATAAATAAATTCAAAAATAAACACATGCAATTTTTTCAAAGTGTTTGGAAAATAATTTTAACAGGCATTTCAGTGAGTGAAGATAAAATGAGACTTAAGAGGCAAACCAGGATAAAATTAAGGGAATATGTGCAAATAGGGAAACATAGAAGAGAGAAAAGAGGTGACAAAACAGTACTTTGGAAGTAAAGGAAAAATTACAGTGGATCAGAGAATCTGCAACCAGTCTTTAAATCATACGTAGTGCTGTTATCAGAACTTACAAATATTTTGTTACTGTATTAATGTTTCATTTTAGTAATATTCCGTGTTCAGCAAAGATAAAAATCAGGCTGCATTATTAATAAAGTTTTGGGCTTTTAAAAAACTTCTACCTGTTTCAGCTGAAACCAAGCCCTACACACTTGTGTGAAAAAAGAATAGGAAAAATATTAACGTCCAGATATATTTTCACAAAGACTTAAAATTCAGCCTAATACAAAGTAGAAGGATGTAACAGTAAGTGAATTACTGGAGTGAATTACTATTTCCAGACTTTGGCAGAAATAATAGATTAATTTCAGTATTAGAAAGGAAAATTAAAAAAAGCTGAAAGGAAAAATAATGAAAAGTAAAAACTTCTAAAACAAGATAATTATAATAAAAGACTGTTAAGCTTTTGGCTATGAATGTGTGTTCATTGCACCTTTCCATAATAAAACAGATGCATTTTAACTGCTGTTTATTGGTGTATTTAAATTCTGTAAGCGAGTGAAATGTCATTCTGATTGTAACCAAGGAATGAAATGCATCTATTCAGGTAACTTAACCATTTGAACACAATTCTTAAATGAATTGAATGGCTTAAAAAAGAAAAAAAACCCCATAATAAATAAATAAATAAATAAATAAATAAATAAAATATTGCTATATTTTTCACAGTTCAGCCGATTTAATTCTTGCCATAAATAATTATCAATCAAAAAACCACAATGTGCTCCTACAGATCAAAATTTAGATAGAATGAATTTTTTTTCTTCAATCAATCTTTAAGAATCAAAAGATAAGAGCTACATCTATCAGTTCTGTGTTTGAAAAAGATGGTATCTCCTGGCTAGAAGACTGTGTATTGCAACAGCTTGACTGAGCACGTGAGCAGAAGCACTCCAAAAAGGATTTTATCTTTAAGCAATTTTGTACTATATCATAAATAAAAAGTTAGCTCCAAAACTTATCTAAATTCAGTGCTCAACAAAGGGTTTGTTATTCAGCCTTTTGTCTTCAGATCCTCTGCCTCTTCAACTGAAGGCTGGCAGAAACCAGAAAATATACTCTTGCCAAAACAAGGCAGTAAAACAGATGATAGCACAAAAATTCTGAAAGGATTACATTGTTACTAAAGCCTTCTTTCTATGAACAGCATGAGTCATAAGGTTATCACAAGTTTTCCAGGCAGTTTTTATATTCTGACAGGTTAAATACAGGGAACCCTATGCTGACAAAAAAAGAAAAAAAGAGCATTGTCTTCTTCACTCAGTAAGAATAGTGGGGATTCCTTTCATTTTACATTGTTCCAAAATACAAGACTTCCTTTCGTATAGACAAAATGATTAACAGAATTTTCTTATTATGTATCTGCAATACAGGTATCTACTTCCTAGTTGATTTGAACATCAAAAGATTCATGTGGCTGTTCGTGTAGTAAACTTATTTTCAATATAGTTTGGCTGTTTTATGACTACATTATTTTATAATGAAAGACAGTATTTCCAGATCTGGGAAGGTCCTGTATTTATAACCTCAAAATAATTTTACAAAAAGATGGTAGTTCTGCATCAATGGCAACATGGCCAATGGCCAAATACAAAAGAAATCTTTCTTAGAAAGAATTACTTACATTATTAATGTTATTTTTCATAACTGATCACTCCAGCTGACAAGAATGGGTAGGAGTCCCATATACTTTAAATAATATGCTCCTGCATTGTAATCCATCAAAGGATGATGAAGAAATAGCATGACAAATGAGCTTCTGCATTAATGTTAACAAGGCAAATTGTATTAAAAAACCCACATTCTATATTAGAAGAATTTAAACTACCAATGTGCATGATTTTCCTTTAAACTAATTGAATAAAAAACACCAATACCACCAAAAATATCCCAAAACATGAACAACCAAAAAAAATAAAGCCTCCACAAAATAACTCAGGAACTGCTGTAACTGTTGGAACTCTGTAAAAATTTCCACATGGGAAAGAGGAACAAGCTAAAACTTGCAAAATCTTAAAATCAAAAAGAAATATTTTAAAAACTTCTTATCACATCATAATGCTAATATGCTAATATATGGTGAGACCTCAATGACTGTACTTTGCTTTTTTAAGGAATCCTATGCCTGAAGAAAATAACAGACATGTAACACATTCACACATGACAGAAGAAATATTTAAGGGAATAAATTTACTTCTTATGAACAGAAGAAAATTTAGGATTCATTTGTTCTGAGGTGAAACAATGACATTTGCAATTGCTAAACTCAGAATTCATGCTGCCCAAACATTCCACCTATTAAAATAAGCCTCATAACTAGCAAAAGGACATTTTTTGAAGCAAAATATATTGAAAGCAATCTTTATCCTAAATGTTTTGTATGCACAGAAATGCATAGAGCTATGCAGATAGAGCAAGATTAATGGCATATGGAATGGGATGTGCAGAGGGTAGCTAAAGGTTCTCCTGATAGTAAGGGAACTTACTACAGGTGTATCTGTGGTGGAACCTTCCCTTCCATGGTTCCATATTTATACATATCCAGTCAGTAATGATTTTTTTTTTCTTTCATACAATATAACCCTTTAAAACAATTCTGAAATGTTTGAAACATTTCTTGGTGTTCTTTGAAAAGCACCTTAACTAAAGCTTGGCAAAGAAGCTGTATCAGTGAACACATTGGCAGAAAATCTCTACCAGCAAAAATTCATGTACAATATTACCTGAAAAGTATGCAAGAAATGACAGAAATCCAAGAGTTTGACTGTAGATATTTTATGTCTTTTTGTCTGTTTTTTATGATGTCAAGGGACACTGTTCCTTAGAAATCTGTAAGTCCAGAATTAGAGAGTGTTCAGGACTTACTGACAAGAATGAACAGAAAAAGTGGAAGTAGCACAGAAGAAAAAAGTTTTAAAGTCAATGTCTTTGAGTGAAGGTTTAGCAGTCTGGAAAGAAACCCTATGGCCCTAAGAAAGCCAAAGGAAAAGACTTGACATGGTTGGGAAGCTGTGAAGACACAGATTATTTTACACAGACATAGAAACAATTAGGGTCTATAAATTCAGAGTAATGATTTATAATGAAAGGTAATACAACTGGGCTTTTGGACAGCCTTATAAGGAATGAAAAAACAAGCTGGAAAAGGGCAGGGGAGAGAGACAAAAAAATGCATAAGAAATCCTGGCATGATAGAGTCAACCTTCTACATTTCACTGAAAAGAAAAGCAATTGCAAGGAAGAAATATGTGTGCTGAATATGAACACTGCATTTGGTTATCACTTGAGTATAGCATAAAAATAAATCATGAAACTAAGGAATGACAGTGTTCTAACAGATCTTTAATCATCTTCATTCCATTATTGACTATAAGAAAAGTTTCATTTTATTTATGTCACTATTTTTTCCCTTTAAAGGAATAATAATTGCTCTTGTTTGTTCCTATCTGTAACACAGTTACAGGAAAATTCTTGCAAGGTATCTATGGAATTGGAAATTATAAAGAGAACTAGGCAAAGACATCTGAGCTCCAAATGAATCAGAACATTTCAGAGGCACAACAACCCTATGAAAGCAACTCCATATTCACAAACTTAGGACAATTTCTCTGCTTTGTATTACAAGCTGGAGACAAACCCTAGCATACTGAGGAAAATGTTTGTTCCTTAGGACCACCCAGAACTTTGAGTTTGCTTTTATGAAAAGTCAATTCATAAAAATTGTCATAAAAAAGTCAATTCATGAAAAGCATTCATACTTACTGTAGGTATTTTTTTTAAGAATGTATTGCTTAGAGTCAAAAAGAGACTTCTTTTTTACTGTCCATGGTAAAGTTCAAAGCAAGCAATTTAAAGAATATGGACATTTTTCAGTCATCATTAGATACACCCATTCATTAACAGCTTGTTCTGTTGGCTGTGTTGTAGTTAATTTGTAGTAACTCATAAAACAGAGTGTGTTTTAGGTTTGTTTGCCAACAGAGTGGATAACACACCAAAGTTTCAGCTACCATCGAACTATGCTTCTCCTGTGAGTGACTATAGACCCCAAGTACTGCATCATATGGTGAACAGAAAAATGGAAAATTTCAAAATTTTTTTAGAAAAATTCTATTATAAAAATTGTTTCAGGACAACATTAAGCCCTAATGAATTCAGATAATACCATCATTTGAGAAATTCAACCTTTAAAAACAAGTAAAAATGTCTTTGTTTGTTATTTGAACATTAGTTTTCCATTTAATAATTCCTAATTTCAAAATTTAATTTCCTAAGTCTTAACTGATTTTTTTAAAAATACTATCTTTATAGATTGAATAATAACATTAACTCATAAATAACAAGTATTTATCCATCTTCTAAATGAGAAAAGGAAAGACAGCTTCTAATTTGCTGGCAAATTATTTGGTTTAGAATTGATTATGATTGACTACTCTGTTTCAAAACCCAGCACATTGGCCTTTGTTGTGTCCAGACAGGGATGCTTGGCCTTCCACCAAACTTCTTCTATTTTGTCTGTCTTCCTTGCATTTTATCCTTGTGTTGACAAACTGAACACAAATACTGTGAGCAGTGGTTACTTCCCAATTTCTGTGTATGTGAAAGTGCACATTGTATCAGATTCATTATGTCTCATTAATCATTTTGACCAAAAACACCAAACATGAGCAACAGTAACAATATATAACTTTTGAGTCCAGTATAATGAACAGGAATTTCTACTCTTCTCTTGTTTGAATTTCATTATTATGACACATTAATTAAGCACAAGATTGACAAAGGCTAGATCCTTATGGCTGGAGAATTGCTAATAAAGCCATTTGAGTTGAGACTATCTTTTATTTTCAAGAGTAAGGAGAAAACATGTTGACTAGAAAAGAATTCATTCCTTGTGTTACAGCTTTTCTCTTTCCCTCAACAAAAAAACCATAAACATTATTTTTCTATGTCATGAAAGCTATATAGCAATTTTTTTACACTTATGCTGCTGTGGAAGTTTCTTTTTTGCTGGTAATTTACCAATTCATTTTATACTAACACTTCATGAAATTTATTACTGAAATTTACCCTGTCTTCTTGACTGCACACACATTCATTATTATTCTTAAGGTTAAAAATTCATCAACTCTAACACAAAAAGAACTTTTATTCATCCATTGCTCTGACTCAGCTTCTGAACCATCTCTTCTATAGGTACATATATAAATATTGCTAATGCATAAGCTAAAGTCATAATTTTCCTTATACTGAGCTAAGCATAGGAGTGGTTTGAACTTAAAATGTTGATGCAGTAACAACAAATAAGAGAAAACACATAATCCATAGTTACTATGCAGTCAACATCTGAAAGACATTTATGTTTTACTAACATACAAGTTAGTATGAAAGAATATTTAAAATGCACATTGATACAGATGTTTTAATGTATAAACCTTTCCATATAGAACATACTCTTTAGTAAATTTCTTAAACAAAAATAATGCAGACACTTAAGTAACTATCCTACTTTTTTGAGATCTTATTGTTTTAGCAGTTCTCAACAGGTCTGAAAAGCAAATAATTTAGGAAGAATTGAGCTCAATTGACAGCCTTTAGCCATTTAAAGCTTAATCTCTTATCAAAGCTACATATATAGGCTGCCTCTACAGTGAGTGGAAAGTGTTAGGTAGAAATCATGTTTCTTAATTAGCTTCTTAGTTTCTTAGCTTTCACTTAAAACCCAGAATAACTGTTCTAAGGATATTCTGTTCTAAGGATATGGCTCTTACACAGGATGTCCCAGTNCCAGAATAACTGTTCTAAGGATATTCCGAGGATATGGCTCTTACATAGGATGTCCCAGCTGACTGTACTCCTATAAATGGACCTAGTTTAATGAAATATATCTGATCTAAGTGTTCTAACTACAGTTTTATAATACAGGTGTCACTTCAATTGCCTGACGTCAGAACTGGTAAATGCTGATTTAAATTTATACCCAGTTTTCCTAACCTATTAATCCACATAAGACTTCAATTTGAATTGCTTTCAAGTATGGACTATGAAGTCCACTTAGAGTTAAAATACTAAAAATACTAAAAAAAGGTTAAAGAAATTGACTGAGGAGATATGGAGAATATGAGAGTACATTAACAAGAGGTGTATTACCATGCTTTTCCATGCTTTAAATCTGCAAGTCCATGGACAATGACTACACAAACAAGCAAATGAAAGCAGCTGACCACGTACCCACACACCTTGGCAGAGGTGCACTCCATACTCGTCGTCCACCACCAAGACAAATAACCTCTGAAGCTCCTTCCAAACGGTACCCAGAGGAACAGGAGAATGTCAGAATATCTCCAACTCCAAAATTAAATCCTATTCTGCTACCAAATTGTGGGATCCCAGGATCTTCACAAGGTTCAAGATTATACTCTGCAAACAAGAGCAAGTCAGTTTGTATGAGAACACGTTCTCTACCACTCATATATGTAATCTTGTAGTCTGGCAAATTCTTTATATTTCCATCTGAGTATTAATACAGCATCAGATTTTTAAACAAAAGTATTGTGTGAATGTTAAATTGATAATTAGACTATGTTGAAAAGTAAGACAAATTAATACATTCACAATTTTTAACATACATGACACAACATGATTTATCATTCTTGTAAGAACCCTAAATACTTCCAGAAAATAAAACTAATTTTAAAAATGGCATAACAAAAACTAAATAGTTGGCACTTCAGCTCATCTGGAATTTCAGTAACTGAAATAAGACTAATTCTGTTTGTTCCCCTCATTTGATAATGTGTCTTACAGTTAACTGCCATCTTACTTCTCATGTAGTACAAATGTGTCCTTTGCCTCTACAAAGGCACAGAGCTTCGCTTGTTTTGAAATTCTTGTACTTAGGAAAAAATTATATAGTATAATTTTTCAGTACACATATTCATGAAAATAATTTCAATCCTTTTTTCTTTATATAACATACAGAAAAAAACCCCAAAATAGCAATGTTTTCAGGAGCCAGATATTACAGGTATTTCCTTACCAGAGAAAGAAATATTAAATCCTTCATATGATATTGAAAAATCTGAAATAAAACGCAGCTGAGCTCTGAAATTTCCATAGAGACCAGCATTGATTGGTGAAGGAAGCTCTGAGCCAGTCAGACGTGCCAATGGCTGTGTGAAACTGCCATTCTCTGTTATTAGTAAGTAGTCATGATGATCCTCCAAATGAAACGTGTAGAAGGTGAACTGAACACCTATTAGAAAAAGTAGAATTAGATTTACATATCACCCTATTAACATGCATGTAACTAAGCCAAGGTTAAAATTCATGCATTGCATTATGAATCATCATTTGGAAGTTGAAGATAATCCAAATTTTCTAAAAATTAGTATCTGTCCTGATTTTGGAAGCAGAATATCTTTGCAGCAGGTTTTAGTCTGACACTAACTTTTGCCATTAGCTGCAAAATACAGACATCTGATTTATAGAATTTAAAGATACATGCTTCCATTTCTTGAAAAATTCAATGAAGCACTATGTATATTCAAAACTACAGTTAATGGCAGAATAAGAAAGGTAAACCTTATTTGTTACAATCACCATTATCCTTGAATAGCAGCAGAAAGGAAAGATTATAAAACATATGATATTAACTTCTAATGGCACATACAGTAGCAGCACCAATTCCTCCCAAAAAAGGGGAGGTCTAATAAGATGTGACATATGTCAACAGTACAATTTTTTTGCCAATCATCATATATAAATCACACAACTAGAAAGGAAGATATCTCCTGGAACACAGTAGCAATAAAAAGACATAAAGATCACGACAGACAGTTAAATCTTTCTGCATTTTTAGCTGAGAGTTAGAGCATGATCTTTTGGTAGAATGCACAGAAGAGCCAAGAAAAATAAACAGAAGAATCCATTAGCTAGCTTAAGTGATTACAGATACCTCTAGTGTAATATCATTTTCAGTTTTATCATGTAAGTTATAAAACAATGATTCAGTCTCTTCAAATCTATCAGATGATGTAATACTTGGGATGATGAATTCATGTGATTGCAGATAACAGCAGATGAAGATTTATGAACTTTGGGTACTCTCATGGCCAAGAGATTTTTAATAGTAAACATAATAGTAAACAAACAAAAAGAAATAGTTCCCCTTCCTACAGACCCAACACTACANAACCACTCACGCTACCCCTGCCACCACCAGCCCCAAATTTCTCAAACAGGGTAATAAAATCCAAGATATACTCTGCTTGACACAGCTGTCTAAATACAGAAATATCATGCCCCTTCTGGTGTTGTAGATTGCCTTTTCTAGACCTCATGTGCAGCTTTAGAAGCTCTCAGAACAATTGCCTGTTACTGTTTTTTGGTTGGTTGGTTGGGGTTTTTTTGTTTTTTTTTTTTTTTCATAATATTCCTGAGGTTGTCTGCATAGCATTAAACATTTATGTTAATGCAACACAACCACACCTCAGAAATACAGCTTGTATGGGTATCTGGAAAACAAGGACACTTGGTTTACAAACCTGGTAAAGGACTTTTCAGCACAGGAAGCAAAGGCAGGAAATGAGAGATGTAATGAATGGTATACACACATGCATGAGCTTAAATAAGCAGGATTAAGTGGAGATACTATCAAAGACCAGAATTCTTATGTTTCTGTATGATGGTAAATTAAATGTGCTACTGTAATCTTAAAGCAGATAAATCTTAGCAATTCATAATGGCAGAAAGAATTTTATCTTGAGTCTAATGAAAAATAGAAATTTACTGTGGAGTACTTGAGAGAATTAGTGAGATTAAGTAAAACTGAAGGTGAGATTTTTTTTTAAATGTTAGTTGTAGACTTCAAAACTTTTAGTGAGTTGTTTTTGGCCAGAGGAAGATAAGGGAAGGGATCATGCTAGGTAAGAGTGAAAAAAGTGTGAGAAAAGAGAAAGAGTTAAGGCCCTCTAATCCCTGCACCTAACCATTGCAGACTGTCCTCTATTATTTTAAAACTCTACTCCCAGCATGTGTGCAAACATGTTTTCTGTCCAGTGTGAGCACATGGGTGATCACCAGTGAACATTAGTATGGACTGTCTGGGGAGCAGGATGAGATCAGGGGACAGCTGGAAAAAAGGCCATTGGTCACCAGGCAGAACCTAGTAGGAGGAGCATCTGGAGTCCAGAATTTAGCTTTGGAATTAATAAATTCTTAAATGTCATATAGGTTCATAGTGCTGATTTCACATGAAAAGAGCTCTTAAAAAAAATCCATGTGATGTACATAAAGAATGAGACCAAAATTCAGCTCACATGTGTTGCCTTTACTGCACTCCAAAATAATTTTGGCCCTTTTTTATGCATGCATGTCTACTGAAACAACAAAATAAGAAATACTAAAGAAAATTTTATGGTAGTAACCCAAAACAATGAAATTCATGTGAATCACAGTTGAGCGTCACTGAGTTTTGTTCAAACATCAGACTCAAGGTTTAACTCAAGGGAATGTTTCAATCAATTTTCCAGATTGCCATGACATTTCTTAGCAGAACCCCAAGGTATATTACAGCAGTAGCTGTACAATTCAGAAAATATTCTAATCACATTAATATATGCCATGTGACAGATTGTGTCTTCTCTGGGGGAGAATTTTAAAAGATCTGTTCAGGTAGATTCCTTCTCATTCTGCCTCACATGTGCCTTTCTTTATAAGGGGAATATTTAAAATGTGAAATGAAGATAGGAAGACATAGCACTGTTACTTCTCTATGTTACAATCCAAACTTCTGGGGGATGATCTCATAACAGATCTTTTAAAACATATCATTGATACTTCACAGCTTTTATTTCACCATATATTTAAACTGCATTTTAATCACAGATGAAATGCAATAATTATTGTCAATATGTCTTTCCTTTTCTCTTCAAAATAGTAATTAATAGACATTAACTATATTTTAAATACATGTTCAATTCTCTAGTTAACATTTTTTTTTTTTAAATGAAAGAAAATTATATCAAGTTGCAATGGACACTCAAGAATCATAATGCTGGTCCACTAGAACACAAATGAAAAATAATTCTAAAACTTCAGATACACTTGAAGAGTAAAATAAAAAAAACCACATATATTTATATTGCAATATTATTATTTTAAACAGTATACACAAATACAGAAACTTTTTTTCCTATCAATTCAACATATACAGAATTAAATACACATCATAACTAAATCTAAGCATTTAATTACCTGTTATTATGTAATAGCAGTATGAAGTTGTAACATAAAGATGTGTGTATAAGAAAGTACCTCACAGCATTCTGGAACTACAAGTTATATACTTTTTCCTGGAACTCTGATATGAAACTACAAAACTTTGTAGAAATAAACCCCAAAATAGTCCAAATTAAAAATCATCTAACTAGCTAGTAGCCAGGAGAAACCCAAGATACTCCTTGAGTTTCTGAAGTTGAAATTCTACTAGCCATGACATAGAGCAGAAAATGAAATATCCAGAACAAAATTTATTTCTCCCTCTAATTAGGATAACTCATTCATGTGTATGGGATTATTTTTTTCTAAATGGTAACTATGTAAACCTCAGTCTCCCCAAAGACTCTTCATCTGGGGACTACATTAACCTGCTGGACATTACATGATAAACAGGTGCCTTCAGAGGATAGTTCATTCCATTTGCTTTGTATACCCTTTCAGGGTGCAATGACTCATATCCTGAAGATATATGCATTTTTCCATTAAATACAGAAGTGTCCTAATTGACTAGCTCACTGTGACATAGAACTTAACTGTTAGAAATTTAAATTGAGTAAGCCTGTGAATTATTATCATAAAAGGACAGCTATCTTCCTCATGCAGTACAACAGGAAGAGCTTAAAGTATTAATAGCCTTTTGCCAACACGTACAGAATATGAGGATTTCAGACACTATTTCCTACTCAGAGCAAATACCCCCTCTATAATTTTTCCAACAGCTCTTGGAGCAACATGAATCAAAATGTCCAAGTCAAATTGTGACATTGAGTTCATACTTAATGTTTTTCCTTAATAACATTTCCATACAATAACATAAAACTTACAGAATCATAGGTTATTTAGATTGGAAAAGACCTCTAAGATCATGGAGTCCAACCACTAATCCAGCACTGACAAGTCCACAACTAAACCATGTCCTTAAAGTCCACATCAACATGTTTTTTAAATAGCCCCACAGGGAGGACACTTCCCTGGGCAGCCTGTTTTGATGACTGGTAACTCCTTCCATGAAGAAATTTTCTCCCAATATCCAATCTTTGTACATGTCAAATGTCTTTCTTGTACTGAAGGGCCCAGAACTGGACACAGGACCACCAGTGCTGAGTACAGACACAATCACTGCCTGCTCCTGCTGGCCACACCATTTCTGATACATGCCAGGATGCCACTGGCCTTCTTGGCCACCTGGGCTCACTGCTGGATCATGTTCAGCCCTTGTCAACCAACACCCTCAGGTCTTTTTCCACTTATCAGCTTTCCAGCTATTCTGCCCCAAGACTGTAACATTGCATGACATTGAATCGAACAAGAATGTGAGTCTATAAATATGTGTGCATATATGTATCAGTATATATGTGCTTATAAATATCCTTATCTGTACTATTGTGTCTTCCCCTGTATATTTCATTTCTGCAAATTTGTTTTCTCAGGAGTCTCATTATATAAGGAGGGTTTTCTCAATGGCCTCTCATAAAATATGATCACATCAAGAATTTCAGCTTCTATTTGTCCCAACTTTTAAGTACTTCTCTAACTGAGGTTTTTTAAAAAAAGATAAATTACAAAAAAGCTTCTTCATTTTCTAGAAAAGAAAAGAAAAGTAACAAACAACCAAAACTTTCCAAGTACTTTTCTTAATTTAAGAGAAATGAAAGTGTTAATAAAATGTCTTTCAAGAATCCTGAAAAATGTGGCTTAACCTGATCTCATTTTTACTGTAGAATTTACATCATTTTCTATCATGTATTACTCATGAAGCTAAACTCTCCATCTCTGCTACTTGCCTTCAATTCTAACATTATAAAGCTTGTGCTGTTATCCAATGACTTCTCAGACAGAGCGCAAGATAAATGACTACAGGTCTAACAGTTTCTTTACACTATTAGTCTTTCTTGCTTATCCAGAAGAACAAAAGTGCACAGTCCCTTGTATTCCCACAACTCTAAAAGCCATGGATCATACCCAGAGGTAACAAAGGCAAATGTAGCATGTGATGTAGTATCAGTAAGTTCAGGAGGCTTTTTCACTGTGGATATAGAGAATCAAATTACAGTGACACAAATGCATCACTTGGTAATAAGAGAGGCTATGGAACAGCTGGAGCCATAATTCTGAGAGATACACTTTGCCACTTTAACGCTTTAAGGAGTTTTAAATGGGACAACTAGTCAGAGTAATTTAACATCTAGATGAGAAACTATCACACTATTTGTAGAAAATAGAATAAGGGGATCACAGATCAGCACAGTTCTCTGTATCTGAAGTCTTATTTTCATGTTATCAATAACTCTTTCTTGGAGGAATAAATCATCAGCATACTTTGTCACATTGTTCATGCCCTCACAGAGAACATTGATGAAATTCAGAATTGAACTTGCCTTGCTTCTCCTTTTCATTTCTTTTCCTGTATTCTTTCCAACATAATTCTCCTTTTCTGTTCTTACCAGCTTACTCTCTTTGTATTCAATTTCTCTTATGACATCTATCTCTGTCTCCTTCCCCTAACATTAAATCTTATACCTCTCTAGCTCTTCCTTTCTGCACAAGAGTACTGTGGAGTCACTCCCATATTTAATATAAAATACCAAAAAAAACTAAAAGTATGATGCATCCTCACCTACTACTAAAGTCTTTCATTTGAAAGCAACTAGGACACATTATTTCTAGGAAACTTTGCTACCTGGAAATACTTCCATTTGTGTCCTAAACATTTTTTAAACTCTCAGAGAAGAGTTAAAATCAGTATTACATCTTTTTTCCTGAAATACACCTTCAAGCAATAACCACTTCTTCCTTAAAAGCCTTCTGTCCTTCAGCTTCTGTGATCAGTCATTATATAATTTTTTCTCACTGACTTTTCATTCTGTGGGAAGTATAAGGGCCTAGTCCACTTCTGGAATTCTAGAAGTTGCTACAAGAAAATTAAACAAACCCAAACATCACCAATGCAAATCCAAGTGCTTTGGTGCTAACCTAGGTTTATACTGGACTTATATATAAAAAAAAAAAAAGCGTAAAAAGTGAAAAGGATTTATTTACCTTTTCCATGGGTAACATCCACAGTCCATGTGCAATTCAGGGAATTTGGATATAGATCAGGATAACCTGGGGATAAAATTGTTCCACTAGGTCCTCTAACATCGCCACCACATAAAGCTAGAGACAAAGAAAATAATAACAATAATAATAATATAAAGGATAGAAAATGTACAGATAAGAAAAATGTGAGAAAACAAACCTAAAAATTTCTTCCTTTAAAATTACTTAAAAGTAATTACTCAAATGATTTACCAATTTCAGATAGTACTATAGGCCATTTTCACACAATAGAAAAATAAATGCAATCAATGAGTATTTAATTTGTCTTTAATATGCATAAGAAAATCAAAATCAGGTTTCATTAGCTTTTTTTTCAGGTTTTCTGGAGACTGTGAAAATCATTCAGGAGAGAGAGGAAGGCAGATGCCACAGAGACAAACAAAAGCACTCAAGCAGAAGCTAAGGTTGCAGAGTTAAAATGGTGGATCTTGGCTACTGAAGAATTATTTAATTAAAATATTTGTACAGGGAAGGTTGACATGGTTTCATGAATACAATTATAATTATTGGCTATGTGTTTATATATATGATGTTAATGCTAATGACAGGTTCCAATGTAAGAATAAGCATTTCTATAGTTTCATTAGCAGCTTTATAAAAGTAATCAGTAATTGAGCAATACAGAAATTAAACTACAGCTTGAATTAGTGCAAAATACTAAAATTTAGTCATTACAGCACTGGGAAAAATGTACAGCTCAATGATTTTCTATTCCAGGGTTTTTGAAATACAACATTAATCAAGTAATTTTTAGTAAGGAAGAGTCTTGCATTTTAGAATTATCATATATCAATAACAGTTATTAAAATTCAGTACCAAGTTGTTACATCAGAGTTCTCTGAATATAGATTATCTCAGAAGAGCATACATTATAAAACAAATGAGTAGTTCCATTATTTTTTTTTTCCTCAAGGTTAAAAGCATCTATTCCTTTTATTTTCCTTAGCCTAATTATATGCATTACCAAAATTATTTTGGAGAGATATTTTAAAATAAAAACACTGAACTACTGTCATCAGTTTCAGGTCAAATAATCTAGACCATTCTAGTACAGTTGACTGCAGCTCTCCATAAGAGCAGTCATTCCAAAGTAATTAACACAAATTCTTCTCTTGTCTTTAGGAGATGTTAAAGGTCTTCAAAGGCACTTTTGGAGAGATGTAGATGGCAGTTACTTGTCTGTAACTCCAGTTCATACAAATATCAAACCCTCTTCTTGTTCATGTCTGTGTCACTCACCTCTCTTGCTCATGTCTGTGCCTCCCACCCTGCTGCCACAGCCATGAGGGCAAGGGAAGGAGCCTGTCAAAGGTTGGAGCAATGCCTCTTTCTAAGAGATGCTGCCCCACCTGCACTAGATAGCTTAACCTGCCCCTACCCCTCCTGGAACATCAGTAGTAATTCCTAAGGCATCACTCAACAGCACGACTTGTAGAGGGGGGAGAAGTTTGGCCTTTCAGTATGTGCTCAAACATCTACATACCTCAGGAGAAAGGTGCTGTGAGTAATTTGCTGTGTCATGCTGTTTCTTCTGCTATGGCTTGATATTTATACTGCTTATGGCAATTTGTGCTATACATTGATTGAGTAAATGATAGAAGATACAGTGATTATGCTTTTTCTATTAAAGTTATATATTTGAGAGTGAATCCATGGACATGTCACAATTTTCACTTGCAGATGTAAATTCAGAACTGATTTGAGGACACAGCAGACAGGGAATCAAGAGAATACCCAGAATGTACCTTCAATCTCACCCTGTACCTAAGCAGACATTTGTGTCTGCATCTGTGGCATGCATTTTCCAGACATTTCAGTAGCACTGTAGAATGTTTTCATAAAGATCTATTATTTTTCATTATGAGGTTATGGCACTGCATACCATGATTGTGTTCAAGGTACTAAAAGAAGTATATATGTAATAACATTTTTTTATAAATCAGAAATTGAATTTCATCCTATACCCTAGGATGATGACTGCCTTACCTTGCCTATCTAAAATTTGTTAGATCATTCTAACTACCTATATTTCTGTTTCAAACATGCTTACTTGTCTGAGTAGCCTCATGATTGCTTTGTATGTGCTATTTCTCCTGCCAATTTTCCAGCCTTTGTTGGCCTAGTTGTAAGATGGAAATTTGCAAATCCAGTACCACAGGCTGAAATAAGACATTCTAGGACCACATTTGCCCAATCTCTTCGTTGTTGCCACAGGCAAATAACCTCCTTCCATATTAATTTTCCTCCTCACTTCTCTGATGAAGAGACAGTGAAGGCAAATACTGCCACCTTATCATCTGATCTTGCTATATTTAGACATTGGCAAAATACAGCCAGAACTGTGACAGCATGTTATTGCAGCTCCTGATGGTAATTATCTACTTTATCCATTAAATAAGAAAATACAGTCAGTTTTAATAGTCATGGGATATAGACCAAACAAATAATACATTTTACAGGGGATGTTTGGAAAACCTTTCAGGATTTCAAATAGTGACAAAACATCTATGGCTTGCCATCAGGCCTTCAGTGTAACTCTATGAAGGCTAGCAGATGGCAGAAAAAGGCATCAAGGGAGCAGCCTCTTAGAAAATAAAGCCAAACTGGTAAATCTGAAAGAGTAGATGTGCAACTGGCCCTGAGATAAGATGGCTAACAGCCCAAGCATGTAATATCACTACTAGGATCTGACTGGTTTTGAGAGGGAAAATGAAAACAGGAGCACATAAAAATAAGAACAGCAAAGGATGAACACACATATTTTCAAATTCTACCTTTCTTTGACTTCATCTGATTATACACAGATGGAAGCTAGGAAAGAGTAAAAGTTGAATGAATACTTAAGGAAATAACTGAAGTACTACTTCTGATTTCTAATGTGGAAAATTGAACATTATGTTAACATACTAATTAAAGATTTCTTTTTTATGCAATCAGAGAAGCTGAATCAAGACATGCCTGCATTACTGTTTTCCAAATACTGAGAATCAAAATAAAAAGAAAATTAAAATAAACCCAAAATACAAAACAAGAACAACTAGAATAAAAGAACAAAAAGTAAAGAGAGCAAAACATAAAAGTGACTGTATGAAATACGGATAAGCACTTGGAAATATACACTGTGGTGATCAGAAATGATGTAACAATTTAGGAAGCAAGTTTTGGGTAACTCTGAATAAAAATTCCAATTTAATGGTGGAGTTTGGTTCCAATGTTCAGCTGAAATAAATTCTTACAATATTGGGTTGATTACTTACACTTTCTTTTGTTGCAATTGCATTAATTTTGCTCAGTAACATGATCAATCATAAAAAAAAAATGACAGCAAGCAAGCCTAGCTTAGAAAATGGTCCAATAAATATTTTGAAAATAATTTTTGGCCCAAACAATTTTAAAACCTTTAGTCAGGCTACTCATGTCTCAGTGGGAGAAATGCAGGCCATGCTTCATCCCTAAAATACATGAATAAGTGTAATAAAAACACTTGACTTTTGTCATTCATAGCAAAGTTCCACTTCAGACCATATTTCATGCTACTATAAAAGTGTTATGGGAAATCAATCTTTCAATATTAGAAATAGCCTTACAAATTCCAGCCTAAATTTATTCATAGTCTATTTTTACCCATTTGATCTTTTGCTAAACTGTCATTATGTTCTATTCCCTCTTGGGGTCTCACTTGGGAAGGCTGGCAAACCACATAAGAATCTATGATTTTGGATCAGAAATGAGACAGGGTTTTTTTCATCTACTTCAATAAGATATGTTTTCCATCTCTACGGCCCCTGCATTAACAACTGCAAGTAGTTAGCTGGCTTGTCACAGCAGCTATGCTACAGAAACATATTTCTAGGACACTTCACATTAGATTATGACGTTTGTTCATTGTTTGTTTGTTTTTTCCATTTTATTCTCACATGCCCTCTGTTCTGCTTTTGACATGTTTATATTTCATTGTAGAAGTCAGTTTGTATATTCTCTTCCTGCACAGGGTCAGGCGGTATCGCTTGCTTAACACTTATCCACAGAAAATCCTCTAAAAGTTTGCTTTTTATACCATGCAGGAAAACTCAACGACCACTAATTATGTTTGCTGTCACTTGAGGTTACAAATACCATTTACTATCTATTTAAGACAAGTTTGTTTTGATGTGACACAAGTCAGTATCAGAGTTATGAAGAGTATAGTGATATGAAATGTCAAGAAATCTGGATATGAGAGGAAGGAGGTCTCTCTCTCTGAAATATTACAGTTTATGACTTAAACATTTTCTTGAAGGACTGTTAGAATTGTATTACAAAAGCTGCAGAGATCACCACACCCTGAATGGGGCTGTGAGAGGCCCTACACAGTTCCCTGATGAAGATAATGTAACAACTCAGGGCTGGCTGGGGACATTCACAAAGCACAAGCCCAATGCCTGCAGAGTGGAGACCACAGCCCCAGGGCTGCCAGCTGCCAGGGTGGCACAGACCCTCCACCAAAGGGTGGGGAGAGAGGCTCTGAGGGTGTGTTGGAAAGCCTCTGGTCAGAGGCAGTGACTGCCCATCCTCTGATGTGCAGAGGGCCCAGCTGAGGGCCCTTCAGCCTGGGAAAAGCTTGTCCACAGCAGAGGGGTGACACAGCCCATCAAAGACCAGACCCTGCAGCAGAGCACCAGAGATGATGCAACAGACCCTCAGCATGGCAAGGGACAGTGTCCAACTGGGCCCCTGCAAGGGAGGCACGTGCCCAAAGCACACATTATCCCATGGAATTCTGTACACTTTGGTGTGGCAGGGAGTGTGGTGGCAGCGTGGGGGGACCCTCACAGCCAGAAGAGCAGATGGAGGGGAGCAACGAGGCATCACTGGGCCCTTGGATGGGTGATGTGCTTCCACATAACCCCTGTCACTCTCGCCCTGTCCCCCCACCCCCAAGCACACTTCTTTCTCTCTCTTTCTGTCTTTTCTATTTCTTTCTTTTTGCCCATTTTACTATTAAATAAAACATATCATTTTTTTGGCAGCAACATCTAACCTCGTTTAGTTTTAATCTCATTTTTGGTTATATTTTGAACCTTCGAAGTTCTTTCGGTTTATAGACAGAGACTTAATTTTCTTTTCTCTTCTGGGTTTAAATTGGATTGTAACAGTCCCCATATCCAAAAAGGGCAGAAAACATGAAGAAAATATATGAGTTATTTAGTAAATCAAGACAAAATAATACATACATACATACATACATATATATATATATATATAAATGCATTTTTCAATATTTTTAACATGGAGTGTTCACTAGTAATTCACTTAAAAAAAGTCCCAAAGTGTTTTACTTTTTTTAGCCTGACTAGTGATGGTGATATCTTTAAAATTAGTATTTTTCACATTTTCAAATGGTATCACCTATTATTTTCTCATGTAAAGAGTTTTCAAGAGACTAGCCACAGATCACCAACCACTACTTAGACACCAACATACAATGATGTATCTCAATTTTCTTAGGGAAGATAAAATACTCTTAAGAAGAAGAAAAGCTTTCAGAAAAAAAACCCAAGTTTTTTTTCATAAGTTCAGTTTGTTGTAAGTACACATAATTGAAAACTATTTGGTTTTCAATAGTAATGGGAAGAGAAAACACACAAATATGATTGATTAGTAATAACAATTAGC
The DNA here is from genome assembly GCA_013398995.1 of Alaudala cheleensis. NCBI lineage: Eukaryota > Metazoa > Chordata > Aves > Passeriformes > Alaudidae > Alaudala > Alaudala cheleensis. The sequence continues at coordinate 87,952 of VWYE01001364.1, read as the reverse complement.
TTTAGATTTCAAGCATCATCAAAGAAGACTAATAGCATATGCTAGTTTAGAAAGAACTACAGAGAAAAAAAGATCTATTTATATGGAAATACGTGTTTGTATATATGTCTAATACAAATATATATGTGCATGAACACACAGAGGCCTCATTACATTCATTTGTTTAATTGACTCTAACTTCCCACTAAAAATTCTGAGATGATTTTCACTTACTGTGCAATTGGATAATAAAAGTAGCATATAAAATAGACTTTAAAATTATTGAAACAGTGATTTAGTGTTTGAATCTTTTATACTGTGCTTCATAGACCAAGAAATGTCAGCATTTGTCTTCCCTAATTATAGAAAATGTAATGTATCTTAAAATGGGATGTAGTTCAATAGGGGTAAATAAATAAGGATATGGATATCAAATTAACATACCCAGCTTCAAGAAAGAAGCTGTGGACTTGAGCTATATTACACAAGATATTAATTTAATATAAGCTAGTGTAGCCTAGATTACTCACAATATCAACTTGCATTTTGACCTTCTCATTTAAATCTAAAATAGACCAGACATGCTCTCCATTTCCAGTTCTGACCTCTACTACACTGAGTTTTTGAAGCATGTTTTTTAACNAAACTCCACCCTTCCACCCCTTCGACTCCCCTCTCTTGACTTCTCTCTCTCTCTTCCCCCCCCAGCCCCAGGAGCTGGGGGGGGAGGGGGTGGAAACAGAGCTCTTCTCACCTCCACAGCGGAAGCCAGAGAGGGCCCCCTGGAAATTCCTGCAGCTTTTAACCCCTTGGATTCTCAGGGGCGTGTTTTAACCCCTCTTTAACTACTTCCTTTGGGGCACTTCCTTTAAACCACGACACATCCATATAGAAAGGACATTATAGGATATAATTTGGTCTTTTTAGTTAAGCACTGGGGGGTAATTACTGTTAAGAAATTGAGGGCTTTCCAGATACATAGGTAAAAAGTGACTTACAGGCAGTTAGTAGATGGGAATGGTATTGATGCAATACAAGCAGGGTTTTCTCAGCAAAGCTCATAACAACCTATTCTAGCTCTTGTATTGTGATGTTTATCTCTGTGACATCAAACACATCCTGGAAAATTTAGTTTACACTCCTTCAAAGAATAGAATTTCAGTCAACATCAGTTCTACTTTGAGGAAGAACTTGCTTTAAGAAGCCTAAAATTTTTCCTTTTGTAGTCACTTCTCCAAACCACACCCACTCATGAGTTGCCATGACCTAACTGCACAATTACCATGGTCTGTCTCCACATCACTACATGATGTAATTATAAAAAAAGAGATGCAATTATCAAAAAGAACAATCAAAAAAGAACTTGTCTCCTCAGAATCCATCAGACTAACATTCTGAATGCACAGTAATGGTGACTGATGTGATTATTAGTGGTATGATTAATACAAACTCATACTACTCGTTTATGCAAAGAACAACCCATTTAGCAAATGCCCTTTTATGCCTGGGGTGCAAAGACTCTGGATTGTTTTAAAAAACATTCCACCAGAGAAGAAATTCAGCAATGAAATTAAAATTACATCAACCATAAACTGATTAAATTTAGTAGAATAAATGTACTCAATCCTACCTTTAAAACATATTTATTGAATGGACAATTGCCATTCAGCAATGTGCTCTGGAGAAAAAGAAACCTAATTTACCTAATGAATTTCATGCTAGTTCAGCATCTTGAGGAAGAAATAGATCACAATATATGTAAGTTTATTTCACAACAGAGCACAGAATTCATGGGGAGTGTGCTTATACTCTTTGTTTTACATGGTTACCATCTAGTGCCTATCACCATTGGAAAACACATCCTAGTTTTGTGGTCTATTCAGCAAAATATAGTCCCCTTGATGGCAAACTGTGGGAACCTTGCAATTCTTCATTGCAAGAACCTGACGGAGATGTAGAATCTTTTAGAAAATCAACTTGGAGAAATACAGAGGGCCATTTTCAGCAAAGTGATTATTCACATCCCTTTCTACCACCACAGATTTTGTGTATTATCATATACTGACACCCTCAACCTCCTGAAGTATAAAAATCCAAAGCAATCCTAACTAAACAATCTGAAAGCCAGGGAAGTCCCTACAATTTTCTAAAGAAAGTAATGCTGTGGAAATGAATAGTCTTCCATATCTCAAATCACACATGATTCAGAGAGCTTCTTCATCAGCCTTCATTCAGATTTTTCTTTCCAAAGAGTGTCCTGAGACACTAAGAACTGTGTTAGAAAAATACAGTGTCATGTACATTCTGTAGCTCATAAAAGCTCAGGAGACTTTCTCTGGTTAAATACACACTAAAAGTAATAGGTTATATTATTCCTGAAAACATTTTTAACATCAAAAACATGTACCATGCTCCAAGGAGGAAAACTTTTTTAAGAAGTAAACATCTCAAATAATGAGATGTAACTGAATGAACATTACAATCCACTTTCTTAATAATACATTTAATTGATATGACCCCAACTGGGAAAGCATTAAAATGAATAATTCAGATTACAAGAGATAACGGAAAATGCTGGATAATTTTTTAGGTTTGATGATATGGTGGAGACCTGTAACTCGATCCCACTTTTGTCTGGTTTAATGATCACCACATATAATGTGCTACTAATAAATTTCCACAGATATTGAAGGGTGTCAAGTTCTGTTAACAAGCTAGAAACAGAGTGATCTACATGAAACAGGAGTAAATGAAGTTTTTGAGTCAGGTGTATATAAACTTCATTTCATGTTTTGTATGTCAGCAATTTGTGTCCATAGATGGATACCTAAACACAAATATTTTTAAGCTGTAATAAGTGCTTTGCAGTCAGATATACACAAACTTTGCAATCAGTTAGCCCAATACCTTCAGTAATCTGCAGGATTAAATAACTATATATCATTTTCTGCTTTTATGATCGTATGTCTCATCACAGAGATATATGACATTTATTTCCTCTAACTATTCTTCTTCTTTCCTAAAAATATAGGTTTTACAAGCTCTGGCATTTAACTCATTTGACTAATAATAGTTTGCCAAAACTTGGATATTTTAAAGTACTCTGTATAAAATCTGTTCATCCTTACCATCACAAGTTGGGAGTGGGTGACTCCACCAGTGATTTTTTTCACACAGCAAAGGCTCCTCGTGACTCAGCCTATAGCCTGGATCACAACTAAAGGAGACAGTGGAACCTATGGAGAAATCATGTCCATAACGACGCCCATGCACTGGTATGCCAGGATCCAAGCAAGAGTAAGTATTAACAGTTACACCTAGATTAAAAACAATTAAAAAAAAAAAAGGCAAAAGAAAATAGTTAAAAAATAACCTATCGATTTTTAAAATTAATTTAAGTCATTGGTTGTGATGGTTGTGAGGTGAAGGCTTCATTATCCCACATTTACAGTGAATTATATTTCCACTATTTTCTCTGTGTTACCATTAAGATATTATGGATCACAGTTTGAATCTTGCCACTGTTGCAAAGAAAAATAAGAAAAATATCCCATAATTTACAGTATATTTAGTTTGATCCTGTCTCAGTTACATCAAATCATTTTGTACCTGATGCTGATATTAAAAAGCTTTGACGATCACACAAAATTCTGATTTCTAGCCTTTAATTTTTCTGATCAAAAATTTGCTAGCATAGATGAAATTGTTTACATTTTTGATACTTCCGTTTTAAATATTTACATAAATCAATAATCTACATAAATCACACTTATACCAAGTGTTATTTGATATATGAGACATTGAGAAGATAAAGAACAGCAGAAAAGAGTAAAGAGAAGTTGACTTGATAAAGGGAATTTCACTGTGTTCCAAAAAATTAAACTTTTTAGAATATTTCCCAGTAAAATGTTCATATAAAAAGCTCATAAGAAAAAGTAAATTATAAAATAATCATGAAAAAACCCCAACCCTCTACAAATAATACTGAAGTTAGCAACTTATTAGAAGCATTCAGTGCAAGATTTTTTAATGGGTGTTATTCCTTTTATTCCTACAAAGAAGTCATTAAAAAATCCTTCCTTACAAACAATTCATTGTGGAGAGATATAATTAGCATAAAATTTAAGAACATATTAAAGATCTTAGCTTTCAATAAACTCTTTTAAGGGAGAAGAAATGATGAATAGGAGACCACTGATCTTTATTATTTATATTCCCAAAAAGACAAAAAAGAATTGGATTGTATTGGATAATACCAGACAAGAAACCAGTAAGAATTAAGCAAAAATAAAATGAATACTAGACTTCTGTGTATAAACAGGGGCTACAAAACAGAAAATACTGAAAATTATTTTGTGTACAAATAGTAAGAGTATATATTTTCCTTGCTCTCTGACAGTAAAAAATTAGCTTTTATTCTCCACTAGTGTAGAGAACTGTGGGGTGTGGATCAGTTTTACAAAAAATAGGATTTTATAATGAAATTCAGGAATTTATTTATAAAGAAATGTCAAGTTTCCTTTCCAACTTTATTTAATTGAAGCTTTTTATTATTTGTAATAATAAAAAGTGCAGATTTCCTCTTTTTGCTGTTCATATTCCCAAAGTATAATTTCTACTGTTTCACATTATTTAGTCTTTCTACTAATTTAGTGGTCTTGGTTGGCAATCTTGATCTAGTTTTCCTGATGTGTAAAGAAAGCCTTCCTTCAGAAAGGATGAAAACTTAACAAAATTATCACTAGTTCATAATGTAGAAGATGATAAAAATGGAAGTTTCTGGGTGAATGCTAGGACAGGAAATAATTTTGGTATATTTTTTTTTCAATAAACAGCCTGAATTTAACATTCATTTGCATTCAATCCAAATTTTATCTGGCAATATCTACCCCATGCATATTAGTTTTTGTATCCCTATAGTGGCCAGAAATAGTGAAAATTAGCAAAAAAAAATAATGTTAAAAATTAAGAATATCTGGAAATTTTAGGGGGCAATTCCAAGCAGAAGTACAAGCAACATGCCTATGACCTTAACTAAGTAAGTAAGATAGTGATTACAGTAAAAATATTATTTCTCATATAAGTAGGAATTATTAAATCAGAAATTATATTTAGAAAGGCAAAATGTATATTGAATTATAGTATTTCAAAATAGGAATTTTAATAATTCAGAAAGTGTGAAATGTTACAGATACTTTCTGCAGCATAGTTTATATGACTATAATAAGGACAAAAGAGAATTTCTATGTCAGAAAAAATCATATAGGCAGGTTTTTAAAACCCTAAAAATCCATAATCAACCAATTCCATTTCTTGATTTTCAGCTCATTATGTAAACCGAATTTCCCCCACCTTCAGTTAGAGCTGCAGATACATCAATCAGAACACAGAGATTTTCCTAATCTTCCTGATCTCATGCCATTTTACACCCACAAAAATGCATTGTATAAATATAAAAATATTAAGACATAAAAGGCATTTGCTTCTAATTCTCATGATTCTTAAAGCACAGAGCAATACATCAGTGACATTAAACAGAAATAAAATTAGTGATCAATCCCTTTTGCAGTTTGATGTTACTAAATCTTTCTCAGATAGGGAAATAACAGGAATTTACTCAGGATGGCATCTGTACATGAGCAGGGTAAGCATAGAGGGGGAAGGGAAATGAAATAATCCAACACAGAAGTAACTTACTTTCATAGTGAATTTTGAATCCATTGTTGGAACGACTGTTATCAGTTGTAAAGAGAAGATACATGAAATTGCTACTGCTAAACAGAAACTGTGGGACCTGTGTGCCATTGTAAGAACCCAGAAGTGGAGATAATAGGTTTGGTCCATCATGAACTTCCAAAACATCATAATTGAGCTCAGTCTGAAATCTGGAATTGTAGAAACACACAGAGGCACAAATTTAAGAGACAGTTGAAACAAATTCAACAAACCCATATTTTTAAACTATGCACCTTTCCTGATAATATTTTTTCTGCAAATACCCATTTTTCAATATCAATGCAATAATATTGATTATCCTGTATCATTTATACATAATAAAATATTAGGTTAGTTCTTTGGAAAGACAAGAAATCAATTTTAACTCCTTGAACTGGTTTGTATGGCAGGAAACAAAAGCTAGAAACAGTTTGTCAATAAAGATTACTATTACTTGCAAAGCTATTTATAACAACATTATTTTTATTTTTTAAATAATGAATTACATTATATGGAGGGCATGTTGATGCATTTGGCAAAATTATCATCAAGGTGCTTTGTATCAGCAAAGGCTCATACTCTTGAGTTCCTGCCTTACAATCATCTATAAGCAGGGACAGAATTACTTGACTCTTGACTGCAGTGGCTTTCTGCCAGACTCAGTCCAGAGCAGTGACGGAAGTTATATAAACACCACAACTAAAATCTTTTTTAGAAAGCACTAGAAAACAAAATGACTGTTTAAACACAGCATGTTTACTCTCCCTGGCAAGGAAAAGCTGAGTGTGATTGTGCTGCTAGATATCTCCTTGCTTGTCTTGTTTTAGATGGTATCAGCAATTCCAAACACCTGTTAGGGATTTTGACAGAGGTTTATCTCTTCCTTGCTATGGCAGACTTTAAATCAATCATACTGCTTTATAATGGACTCTGATGGATTACTGAGAAACCTTTTCGGAATTAAAAAGCAACAATTAACAGCAGGATCCTACAAAGACGCTTGGATAGTCTTAATTCATTTACTTAGATGCCTAATTCAGCTTTGTGAAATCCATTCAAAGAACTGCATGAGTAAAGCCAGTGTACTGAGGAACTCAATATTTCAGTATTTATGTCCCATAAATCTGAGCCTAAAGATCTAAAGGAGTCTGGCAAAAGACAAGAAGACAAATTACACCTACAAAACATGGGGTTTTTTAATTGATGTTCTGCTCCCACTAAATAACAATATAAAAGAACACACAACTAAGTAATAGGGAGCTACAGAAATGGAGTGGGATAATCCTAGAAGCAAGAAAACTGAAAATTTTGGGTTTTGTTAGCTCCCACAGTAACTCACAATGATATGCTTCTGAAAAGCTACTAGGCTTTTCAACTCTCAAATAACTTGCTCTTTCCAACACTTTTTTTTTTTTATCCCAGCAATTCATACAAAACAGTAGAAATCTTGGAAACAGCTCATTTAGTCTCCCTCAGCTTTCTTAGCCCCTATATCAAAAGCATACTTGAGACAGAAGGTGTAAAAAGCCATGGATCTTATAAATTTAATGCAACTACAGGCCACTCAAGTCGAGTTTAAATTAGGTTGAATCTCCAAAGACATAAAGGAAATCCTCTCAAAACTACTTAGATTATATGTACCACCACAAACAACAGAAAAATATGAATATGAAAAAAATTATAATCATCCATGAAAGACAATGTAAGAAACATTTTTAAGTGAGATGAAGTGAAACAAATTTGAAGAGGGGATTATATTCAATTCTTTTGCTTGGTCATTTGGCTCCAAAAAATGGTCCATTTAAATTTAATTTATAAATTTAATGTTTATATCAGTTTTTTCTTCAGTATCTTTTATCTTGATGCTCAACAGATCTGCTGTATTTACATACTCTTTTCCCCTCTGGTGTGACAAAACAGTAAGGGCTTTTAGGAAACTGAGTAAGAAATACCCTGTGCTCATGCAAGACCCTTCCAATGTTCCTTCCTACTTAATCACTATTGTTGAGTTAACCTGGATGTCTCCTTGCTATGTGACATCTAATTTTATGGAGGCCTCACAAGCAGACAGGAGTGAAACAAGTTTTAACATTGGAGATGCCACATAAAGATTTTTTAGGAGTGCTTATATGAATAGATAAAGGTGCCTGAATATTTATAACACACATCTTTGTTTCCAAGAGACACCCTTATCAACTCAATGCAGTGTCAGGATTTCCTGCTGCACAGTATATGCTCAACAGACAAACGTGACTAGTACTCCAATCAGTAGTTTTCTATCAGCTTCCCTCACATTTAAATATTCATAATTAGGCTTCATGATAAACACTTCATTACAATCAAGAATGGCATTGCCGTTTCTCACTTCTATCATTTCAATTGAGCCTAAAAAGATACTGATTTACAACAAAATATCAACAGATTATCTATCTTAGTCATGCTTGTAGAACAGGAATAAACTTTTTAAAAAATACATGCACAATCATATAACTATATATGAAGAAGTTATTTTTTGCATGCCAAAAGTGCAACAGTGAATAGTTATTTTTATTTGCTTTATCTGTATATTTCCTTCTTTTCTCATGTTTCTGACTCCTTGGCACAGGAACACTTTAGCATACAGTCATGGAATGCAGTACCTTGCTCCTATCCAGTGTTGTAAGAGAGAAGATATAGGAAGATGGGAAGATTAAAAGGAAACTGCTCCGCAAGGGGGAAACTTAGAAAATCCAAAAATTATTTGAAAGGTATAGACATATACTGTAAATATTTTTCCCTGGCCAAGAAATTCAAAATCTTTCAAACAACCACACATGTTTGAGAAGTTTTGCTATTTGCACCAATAAAGGCTAGAAAAAGTATGATTTTCTCAGGACAAAGTTGAAAGGCAAAGAACTGGGCAAAATGAGGGGTTTTTTGATGATATAGGAAAGTCATTTGGCCATAGTTTTAAAACTGTGTTTTCCAACAATTATCCTTTTCTCTTAAGAAAGTGCAGCTTAAAATTTGCAGGCAGAAGCAGCAGAACAAGGGTAGCCAAGACTGGAATGAGTCTTTAAAAACCCAATCCATAAATGACTCAGGAAACAAATCTAAAATATGTGAAAAATAATAAAGTCTAAGTAAAAAAGCTAACAGTAGTTTACAAAATGTTTTATTTCATTACACTATCAAGTTTTATTTCATCATTTGATTTATGGAATAACTTTTTCTTTGCATCCAGACATGTAACTATATATACCCATGTGCATCTGTGTGAACATACATAGCTGTATTTTTTAATATTCTTCTGCAGAGATACATAAGAGTGCACATTTATCTGCAAGCAGGGCCTCTCTGGATTGCTGCATCTGAGCAATGTGAGCACCAGAGACCAATTGCTGACAAGTGACAAGAGTGTCAAAAATGAGCAGCAATGGGGAAAAAATGTGTAATAAAAAGGATAGAAGCTTTCTCTGTGATCCAAGGGGACCAAATCTTGTTCTTTTTGATCTTACTTACAAGAGTAATAGAGGTTGTGCAATTTTATGACAAGGCATTAATGTATTAAAACCAAAAACTGTGTATGCAAGAGAGTGACAGATTTAGTAAAACTCAGGTGCAAAGAAAGAAAATGCAGCTGGCATTTTATTTTGCAAATATAAAGGCAAATGGTTTTTACTTTGAAATGACTGTCCACATCAAATACCTAGTTTAAATGAATTGCTGAATTAAAAATCAACTATTGGAAATTATAATTTTATTTTCAAAAATTTAACAGAATTTTCTGCAGGAGGGAGTTATTAAATCTTTTATTGTATTCTAATTGGCAAAAACTTGGTAAATCATTATTTTAAGTGATATACTAATGATTTTGGAAGACTAGCTTTCACATGATGATAAGGATAGAAAATAACTGAAATGTACATATTATTTGTCTTTGATTGTTTATATTGTCCCATGAACACTTTATTATAGTGTAAGCTATAGTATAAAAAAATGGTTTTAAAAATCTTATCACAATGAAAAATTTTGCAAAGAGAATGTGTATTTCATCCCTTGCTAAAAACAACTTTTGAATTGTATTAAAATGAAGGAATACTTTATTTTAAGTAAGTGTGAGCAAGCCTAGTCAAAACATGCTGCATAAATATCAGCTGAAAATTACTTGTCTGATATTTGTTCACTATAATTTTGATCATCAGCAGTACTTTTTGACTGGATTGTCATCTAATTTTTTTAGTATTTTCAATTTAAAATCATCTAAAACATAAGAATAGCATTCTTTGTTGCATTTTTTGTCTTGTTTTCTGACAAAGAATTAAAATTAAATGCCAACATCTTGTTACCATGAGAAATGCAGGGTGCTCAGCACATTTCTATTATTGGAATAAGGAAGGGATCAGTAACAGTCATCAGTGTAGGAAAGGCAGAATGCTCCAGTAATTTAGGGACACTGGAACTCCATTCTGAGAGCACACAGTCCTTTCACAACAATAGCTCAGCTGATATGATAACTATTCAGAGTGGGGAAAATTATGACTGCATTTAATTTAGTCTTCACAGCTGATTCAGATATTCAGAGTTGAAGATTATGTGATTTTGACAGGAAAAAGAACTTAGCAATTATAATTCATCATAGCAATATAGTTACAAGCAAATGAAACATGCAAATATGTAAAAACAGACAACATTTTTTGCTGGGCTGGACAGGCTTAAATACAGACAAGAGGGTAGAAATTTCAAAAGGTTTTCAGCACATCAAAGTAGAAATTACACAAGATAATATCTGTGCTCTGAAGGAGTTTCTGAAAGTCCTGCGTGATACTAAAATGGCTGCATTTTAAAGATAATGCAAATTAATTTAATTATAAAGCTAATAACTCCTGCTTCTTGGTAAAAACTGGAAAGCATTAAATAAGAAAAACATTAGCCAAGACCTTTCGAATGTAATTTTGATAGAGTGTCCAGGTTCAGCTTCTATCACCCACTCACAATTCAAGGAATCTTTATAATACCCTGGCCAGCCTGGAGAGAGGATTACTCCACTTGGAGATGAAAAATGCCCACCACATGGAGCTAAAAATGAAACAAAGAGAAAGGTAAATAATGCAGATTAATTAGATGCAATTCATAAAAATCACTTTCAATATAGGACAATTCAAATGATCAAATACTGAAAACCCAGTTGCAGGAAGATGCAATCTCTTCAAAGCTGACAGGCTCTGTGGTTTTCAGAATTAGATGGAAATAACTGAACTAAGACCTTAAAAAGATGAAATAAACTATTCAATAATTCAGAGAAGGCGGATTTTCCTACTGTATTCTTATGTGTATAATACAATTTCTGCAATAAAGAACATAAACAAAACAGTCTCTACAAAGTATCATTATTTTTGCTTTTAATTGTGGGCAGAGATATTTTAAGAACTTGCTAAAGTTTCAGCTGAGTTTAAAGCTAGAAATCATTGAACTGTTATTTTAACTTTGACATCACTGAATCCACTGTCATACCACATATATTTTGCTTGGCATTGTTGGCAGTTCAAATTCCTCATTCATGAAAAAGACATACTTACCATTCTTACAAGATTAGTTGATATTCTTTAATTGGAAAATATATATAATTATTGCAATATAGACTTCTGCAAGCAGTACTCATGTGGAAGGGAAAGATCACCTGCCTCAGCCTGCTCAACAGCTTGGATTATCCATCCCAGAATACCCCTGACCTTCTCTGCACCAAGGACAGATGTTTAACTTGGTGTCCACCAGGACACCCAGGGCTTTTCCATTCAGACAGAGAGCAGAAGCATGTTGCTTTGCTGTACTTTGCATGTTACTGTGCACCACAGAGTTTCATAACACCATGGTTCCAGTGGCCTTTCTGCATACAAGGCTACTCTAAAAAGAAACCAAAACCAAAAGCTGTGTCACAATTAATGTCACAGCGTACCATGCATATCACTGTATGTCACAAAGAAGTTGGAAAGGTCTTACTGGACTGTTGACAAGCTGGTGTCTCTATTAAAAATAGTGTAAAATAAACAACATTTTCTGACAAAAACATGAGTATTTATTACATTTCTGTTTGTGGTTATTTCACCTAGCAGAGCCTGTAAAACATTTTGGTTGCTCATTTTGACAAAATAGAACTGTACATATTATTGTCTATATTATTTGGAACTTCTCCATTACAAAAAAATAGATTAATTTTGTTTTCTTTGAAACAACTTTAAGTTGAAGACTATGAATTATTCCACATTTTTCTGATCTTCATTTTTTCTCAGAATACCAACGTCCTATATTAAAATGATGAATTGCTGTAAATAGGTTTGTTTTGGTTTGGTTTTCTTTTCTTTTAGGATATAATGCTCCATCTTTCCTTATTGTGTAGGTAAATGAAAGGGTTTCTAGAAGTTATAGAGTTCCAAATTCAGTATTTTGCAAGCACTTCTAAATATTCAGATACTTCTTTTTTTACTCATTGATGGATTTAAAGTGGGTGTTTCTCACCTTTTATCTTAGAGTCTCTTTTTCACACTACCTTCAGTAAAGAGTACCAGTCAAACAATAAGTTATTCAAACTCACATTTACCTTAACAACCAGAAGGTTAACTCTGGAGCATTCATAATCTCTATATTTTATTGCATATAAGCACGTTTAAATATCCATAATACATATGGAGCCTATAAACTACAAAATATATTGACAAGAATAGGAACCAATTTTTTTTTTCTGAGCCAGTACACTCCATAGTTACAATACAGTATTACTAAACTTGTAGAAAGTTCCTATTCTAATGACACAGATTGCATTTAGAATACAAAAAGCTCCAAATCTCTATTACAAAAATATTCCTATGAATAGTGCATTAAAAATAATGCACACTGTAAGACTGCCTAAATTTGGAATAATTCCTCCATTTTATTTAGGAGTGTTTTGCTTTCAGTTTTCCTTAGAGAAAACATTTCTTACCTGTCCTCTGATTATGGCTCTTTGCAGATAAATATTTAATGGATTTTTTTTTTGTTTGATTTTTATCATTACATGCTGATTTCCTAAACCCAGGAGTACTTTCCTTCAGAATAGCTGAGCTTATCTTAAAGAACCTTGCTTTTTAGAAAATAAAACTGCCCAGTCATCGTGCCAAAAGATTGTTTCCCTAACCTTTCTCACACTGATATTAATCCCCTCTTCTTTTCTTACAGTCCTATTTTATAGTTGTCTGACTGATTCATAGCCAATGTTCATGTGATGGAAATGAAACTCTAGAAATATAACACAACTACAGGTGGTCAACAAGCAGAATCTCTTTATCAAACACAGGCCTATGTAAAATAGTAAAAAACAATCTTAGCCTGACCTAAGAATTCTCTCAAAGTCATTTGTATTTATTTCTTTGTATAGCAAGGTGCAGGGGTTCAAATAGGAAATTTCTATATGTGAGCATGAAAAAAGCCTATAGGATAACAGGCTAGTCTAAGAATCACTAAACTTCTTGTAGATTCATAGTTTTAGAAATGTTTTTTTGAAGAGTTTATCAATAATACTAAAGAGTGGCAGGATAATAAACCTTACAGGAGTTATGCAGGAAGACCAAGGTTAGTTTCAGCATGAACAACAGCATAATATTAGAACAGATTATGGGAAAATCCTCCATATAACCCTCACACAGGAAAGATGAAAAGCATGAGGACAGGAATCCCAAACTCAAAATCATTAGAGAGCAGCAAAAGCAGGACCCCTTCACTAAATTAAAGAAGCCAGGAAGAAGGGATGATCACTTGTGCATATGCGTATACACACACACTCTTAGTGCCTTCACTGACACACCCAGCTCCATCTGAGAAAGGTAAACAGGACTGGATTGATTACAGGAAAGGGATTTGGTGACAATTAAGTTACTGTTTGAGCTGAAATAGAATCCTGGGCTGTGGGCAGGGCTGGGAGGAAGTCCCAGCAGAGGCTTCCCAGGATTGCCCTGAAAAACGGGAATGTTGACCCTGTTCATCTGCACCAGATTATTGAATAGCTCCCTCCTGTATTGTAATTGTATATTGCAATTTCTGATATTTCTGAAGTGTAAGGAAAACTGCACAGCAGTCACATTCCTAGTCAGTATATGGAGCTTACGCCTTTGACTTGATATATATGACAATGAAATTGTGAGGTGTATGTACAGTTTATATCAAACAACTCTGTTTCACTGACAAATGTGTCCACAGCCAATAAAACTTACAAACACCCTACAATACCAAATTAAGTTGTTAATTTAAAAACACTTTGATTTGTCTTCCAATTTTATAATAAATTTAAAAAATAGATCTAATTCTACAGCTTATAAAAAACATCTAATTCAAATATATCTGTGTCTCAGGATTTAGGATTCCAATATATTTTCCACTCAGAATCTCAGACCACCTATGGATCAGATTATCATTGTGCATGGACTGACACTTAAAACTCTTCCCAGTAATTTAAGATTTTAATGTAACATTGAAAATGTTGTACAGATCCATGAACCTCATAATGAAGAAAAGGTGTTCTAGTCTATCTTGTCTATTGAAACTGACACACCTTATATATGTATGAAATAATAACCACAGAAAGTAAACACGGATACAAAACATATTTTGAGCTGTCACACAAATGTATTAAATTACTCAAATTTTGTCAGGAAGGCAGTTACCTAGCAAAAAAAGAACTAAAGTGTTGTCCAAAGTAAAAGCTAATAAACCAGAGATTATATTATCATTGAATAAATATTTTTTTAATCATTATAAGCAGCTGAATTAATTTTCCCCCCTTTAGATACAAAGATCCTACATTATATACAAGAAATGAAGCAAAGACTATATTTTACTGTAAATTAGTATAAACAAGTCCAAGGAAATCCACATAACACTGTGGTTGCAATGTATGGAAGTACTTAATTTCTATAAAAAAGAAAAATCAATTTCTAAGAGTCTTCCCCAGTCTAGGGTCACTGTGGATAGAAGAAACACAAGGACTGCAACAGGGAGCTAAAATATCTTATACAGTTTTAAATACCATAGCCAAAGACTCAGAAAAGATCAACATCTTGATTCTAATCTAATACTGTATCAGCAAAAACAGAAATTGTGTGCTACTCATTTGCAAAAATCTCAGCTTCATTTGGTGACAATTTGAAATGCATTACATCAAGTTCTCTTGATTTAGAAAGAAATATTATACATACCTCCACATTTAGGAATAGGCCCACTCCACATTACTTTTCCATCCATTAGCATACATGTAATTGTTTCAGTTCCTTGTGTTTTAATAAATCCTTCTTCACAAATAACTGAAATTGAGCTCCCCAGCTGAAAGTTGTCACCAAAACGTCGAGCATTGATTGGCACTCCAGGATCTGGGCACTCGTTATGTCCAAATGCTTTTTAAGAGAAAAGAAGATAAGTGGTAGAGGACACAGAACTTTAAAAGATTTTGTTCACTAGTAAGAACAATTTATATTAGGAAAGGGAAAAATAAGAAACAAAAACTTGCTCGACAGCGGAAAATGCAAAACAGTATAAATAATTGCTTAAAATATGAAGTTACACCAGCATGGATCTCAGTTTGGACAGCTTGTTGCTGGCAGGTTTCAGTGATGGCAAAATTCTCCTTTTCCAATAACCCTCATCCTATTTTATGTTAAAATGAGACAGAATGTTCCATCAGAAGGACAGGGAAAGCATCCATGTATGATACAGAAATTTCACTCATCTTTTGTATATGTAATTCACCATCACACCACTTGAGCCATACTGACCTTCATGGTCTTGATCCTACCATAGTGACTTTTGTTTCCTGTATTGAGAGTGGATGAACAGTGACAAAAAGGGTTATGTTGACCAAAGAAAGAAAACTTGAAACTTTGAACATTTCAAGTTTTGTTCTGGATAAATTGAAAAAAATTACTTTCCCTGCATACATGTGGATACTATGACAAAGTCTGTTCATGTCTTTTACTGCAGAATATACCTTACTTTTGGAAAAGAAAGACAATCTTCCTAACAGAAATGAGCAAAGTCATATTTATAGCATTATCAGTACATGACATGTACTAATTACTGTATTTTTTTGTTTTATTGATGAATACTACACGTGCACCTTATATTTTTTAAAATGCTGGGTTTCCAGTGAAAATATCCACCTTCCTCACATAGGATCCCTGCAAATTGTAGCTTCATAAATATGTTTACACGTGGAGACATCAGAAAGTACTAAGTCCTAAAGAGATGACTTTCATTTTTTTCCCCTGCAGTTTTAATGCTGTGACTGCTAGACAAAGCATACACAAATCTCCTAATCAATTTTTTAAAAATAAATAATATCTCAATAACTTAGTAGAAATATTTCTCAGATGTTCCATAACAGAGGTATTTTTAAATCATAATAACAGACAGGAGAAAGCATTTCTTTATCAACATTTTGACTTGGGCAATACTATAAACATTGGGAATGAAAATATGTGTGTTCATTGAATACTTGTCTACTATTCAAAGATGGAGTTAAAAGTGATGCAAGCCCATACTTTTTCAGAGGAATTACAAAAACTTTTCCAATTCCTTGTTCACTGTCATTACTTTTGGGGAAGGCATTGACTGACTGTTTTTTCTTAATACTTCAGACAACCCAGACATAGATTTTCAATATTGTTATCTATAAATGTAGATAAATGTTGACTCCAGGTTCAGCTTGCTTGTGTGTGACGCCAGTTTATTAAGGTTGAAAAATCAATTCAATGCTCTATATTTCAGCTTAGGAACTGCTGCCACTGCTGCTCCTATGTGATCAATTTTACTGCATGGAATGACTTTGGGAGGCAAGACAGTGAAAGACAATCTGTCCCACCAACAGCAGTCACTCTTAGCTTAGCCTGGCTACAGTGACATTACTCAATGAGCAAAATTCCATCTGCTGATACTTCTAAAAATCTTAATGGAGGAGTTATAATATTAAATACCAGCCTTAGGCTGAAAAGCGAAAGAACACATGGGTATGTCATTAATTAATATTTTACTAATCGTCAACAAATCAAGAAACCATAGGAAAGTTCTTTATGAATTATTACATGTAAAGAGGAGAGCCAGTTTTCCTGGCATTTATCCTCATCAACTACCATGACTGTACAGGAATATGAAGCAATACCTGGAAAAATGCCAGGAAATATAATCACACATCAGTGCAATGGTGATATTCTGCTATTAACTCAGAAGGATATTAATATATGCATTTTGTATTAAATAAGCAAACAAACAAACAGAAGGGGAGGAACTGCAGAGATCTCATGAGATAGGAAGGCAGGTATGTAGCTTATCACATCTCATCTCACCTAAAGCCAGCTTTGAAAGGTCCTTTCAAATAAGGCTAGAAAGGAGTGGTCCATTGGTGCAGTTAATTGTTTTGGTGGATTGAACTACCAGGAGTTTTGGCTGGTAAGTATAGCAATAGCTTTCAAGTAAAGGTAGCACTTTCAGGTGAAAATATCAGAGAAAAACAAAAGTTAAGAGAATATAAAATAATAACAACATATTTAATACTAAAAACTATTTTGAAAGACTATTTAAACAAGTGGTGGCTTATTCAGTACCATCACATGTAAACTCATACTTCTTTCTAGTACACTACACTTAGAAGAATTCCAGCTTGAATTGGAAAAGGAGCAACTGGCAGGAGCAACAGGAGGAAACTGGCTGGAAAAATGTGCTGTGATGAACATACTCTAACACAGCAATAAACCACAATAAAAGATATAAAACCATCATCTGGGATTGTCCATGTCTTGGTCCACTGAGCTGAAATGACTGGAGTAATTAGGTTGATGTCAGGGGCCCATAGTCTGACCTTTGTGAGGCTGCTATGTAATTCATAAGGTTTTTGCTAGCACAATTAAACAGCTGTTAATGAAAACAGTAAAAAAAATATCTTCATAACAAGAAACAGGTCTAAGCTTACTCAAAGATATTTGCCCAGCACTTCCTACACCCCAATCAATGAGAAACAGCCCAAAGAAGTCCACAGCTAGCATAAATCAAGCAGCCTGGAAGATGCTCTCCACCTCCAAACACTCATCCACCTGAGCCCAAAGGAAGGTCAGCATGAGTCTGGTTTGTGGAATGGTGGCCCACAGAGGACACAAACTTTTGAGTTTCCTCTGCATGAACTCCTTTGTCACGGGAACTAGATATGTATTCTCTGTCACATGGCTTCAGTTGTCACACTGCACTTTTAGTGTGCATTTTGTCTGTTCTAACCTAAGCCAGGAAATCTATACTGAAGCAAAGAGGCTATATAAATGTCTTGTTTGTAATTTATGCTGCTATATTTATTACTATGTCTAATTCTGTTCTCCATAATTAAACAAAGATATATATAAAGTGAGAAGCATTCGTAAAGGAGTCACAAATATGCTAAAAGGCTCATCCTTTCCCTTGAAGGGAGTAGTTCAATGCATACAGCTTATTGCAGGCAGGATTAGGGGATGACTGACTATAAATATCTTCACAGACACCAGAAATATCATTAACAGCTCTTGGGTTTGGGCTATAAAGGGGAAACAAGGAATCAGGTGTAAGTATGCATTTCCATAGCAACTTAAACCAATGCAGTTTTAGGTTGCTATGTTCCTGTGTTCTGCTGCATCTAGTGAAACACTCTTCTACCTCCTTTTCCAAACAGAAAATCACAGCCTTTTGAGTTCCTATTCCTTTACTTATTGGACCATTCTCTGTATCATCCATTTTCGAGTCACACATTTCTATGAACTAGTCCCAACATTTAACTAAATAGGAAATCTCTGTTAGTGTCTAATGTGTCTAAATGTGTCAAAAATGACACATTTAAAATCTAATTTTTGATTAATTTCAACAACAGTTAGATTTATGTTCTATTTTACTGGAAGGAGAGTAATTATCTGAGATCACATGTTTCTGTAATAAAAATAAATATGCCTGTGAAATAAAATTCAATGATCAGATTATGTAATAGTAACTCAGTTTTATTCTTCTCCATTCTATACCTCAACAAATCAATGAAGTTATTCACATTACTAGCCTACATTCTTATTGGAAAAGATTGATCACGACGTACTATTTCTGTGACATACTGTTTCTATTCTTGATGCACTTAAAAAAGAGACTGATAGCTTTGGAATATATCAACTGGAGTGTTAGCAGAAAACAGATATTTTTAATTAACTTTGGGTTTACAAATGCTAAGACAGTGTGCAATTCTATTCACTCCTTTTTATCATCTCTTTTGGCCTTTCTTTAATTTGGAGAGATTACTTCTGTAATTTGTCTGATTGCAGCTGTCTTTACTGAAGAAATAGTAGAGACATTCTTTGGAGATGTTGTTTTTGTAAGTAGATTTTAGCTACAGAGTTTAATAAACACAGGCACAAACATACACATGAAAAGAAATAAAAACATAAATGCGTTAAACTGGTCAAATGTGTAAAATACGTTAAATTCTTTTCAGAGTTAAATGGTTTCATTATACAACTGGTAGAAGTTAATATTGGATTGTTGCTTCTTTTTAAGATTGTATCACTTGATACTATTGGTGCATAATTTTTAAATGACATGATCAAACTACTACATGCCCAAAGAAGTCTGCAAATATTTTAAAGAAGCAGAATTTATCTGATAAATGTATCTTTGGATCACTGAAGTGTTAAAGTATTGACAGTGAAGTATTGACAGTGTTTGATGAATTAATTCAATTCAAAATATGAACTAAATATAATGAACATTCCATGCTAATCTTCTCCATTTTTTTTTAACTATACATTCTACATTAACTGATCTATATTTAGTTCTAGTTGTGCAAAATAGGATGACTTGAGAAAATCCAATTATCCACAGCCCTCATTTTTATCCTAGAAGACCACCCTAGATGCTCCAATAGCTGATTTTGGTTTTCTCATTACTAGATTTAGGCTTGACAGCATTGAGCATACCACAATGAAACTTTAAAGTGAAGAGAACTGTTATAAATGTTAAAAGGACATGAGACAATAGAAAATAAAGAGCAAATGTTAAAACTTCTGTAAAGAAACATGGATTCAATATCTCATTTTCATTATAACCGATTTCATATTTCAGTAGCT
Organism: Alaudala cheleensis; assembly: GCA_013398995.1. Lineage (NCBI taxonomy): Eukaryota > Metazoa > Chordata > Aves > Passeriformes > Alaudidae > Alaudala > Alaudala cheleensis. The sequence continues at coordinate 68,138 of VWYE01001364.1, read as the reverse complement.
CTGAATAACCCCTGACCTTCCAATATGTAGTTTCAGTACTGAGATACCAGTCAAAGGTCAGCTTGCAATGATGACCTATAAAAACCAGTAAAAAATACCACATTGTCTTCATGCTTACAATTTACATTTGTGACAAATGATCTGAGGGTGAATCAGAGGGCTGAGAGCTGAAATATAAGACAGTATCAGAAAAATGATGTTTACAGAATAATCTGGTGTCAGTTTATCTCTTCCCTTTTCAGACAGCAATGCTTAATATAGATTTTAACAAATAATTCTCTGAAAGACTGAAAACTTAAATTAAGGCCAAAATAAAAAGAGAAAAAATAAAGATGGAGAGGTGAAAGATCATGTGATAAAAGTTAACAGCCACAGGGGAATTCAGTCTGTGAAATTTTATGAAAATAATATTCATTTGAGAAAAATGTGAAATCTGGGTCTCTCAATTACCAATCTCACTTAATCTCTCATTTCCTTTTTGATTTAAGGGTTAGTTTAGGTTTTTTACTCTAAAAAAAACCTAAACAACAAATTTTTCTTTTCCATACAGTCTAGCAGGTAACAGAGGAAGGGAGAGATGTGCTCTCCTTCAAATCATGCTATTGTAGATTCTCTTAAATCTCAAGATATCTTAAGAAAGCCTCTGGAATTATATATATTCTCAGATGTTAGAGAGAAAGACAGGAATGGGAGTAATTACAAATGACATCACATTTTGGAAATATCAAAATATTTCTTGTATTTTGCTTATGTTTTTCTATCTGTTGGCATGGAAAACTCTGTTACCCCTACTATCAGAAAGAAAGAAAAAGAAAGAACAACTCTTCATATATCTATCAGAAGAAATGTAACCATTTAGGCAGTAAAAATGTGAATAAATGCTAATGACAGTTAGTACTGGAGAAGACTTTATATCACCTTCAATCATTATTATGTGGTCAATAAGTAAGGAAGGTAAAACAGAAAAAAAAAAGACAAGTCTATAGTGGTTTGATCAAAGAGCTCCTACAGCTGCTCACTTAACTGCAGTGACTAGGACTGCACTGTTCACAGCTGAACACATGAGTGTTCAAGAATAGCAGTTTTGTACAGGCAATGGTGGTGGTTAATATTATGTGGCACAAATCACACTGTCAGCAAATTTAGGAAAGTCCTATGATACAATTTGGAACTGGCCTCATTTGTCAGTCTGCCAAACACTCCTATCACAATGATCTCTAGAGCCATAAATGAGAACAATGCACATATTTTCAGCCCTAGCACAGTATTTGAACAATAATCTAAACACCTATATTAGGAATTTTTAGGTATATAGGATTTACTCGAAAGTGTATTACCATAGCGTTAATTTTAAATACTTATGCCCATCTCATAGACTGTATGTTGAAAACAAAAGCACACACACACACACAAATACAATTACTCACTGTTATAAGTGATGTTAAATCCACGTCCTGACATGGAATGGTCAGCTTGGAATTCCAGACGCAAAATATGACCATTACTGGTGAGATGGGAAGGAACTTCAGCACCAGTAAACGTTCCAATTATGGGGGAATCTACAGAGTCGCCATCTTTAACTGCAAGGAAATCAAACTGAGATTCCAAGTCAAAGTCATTAAAGGAGAGATGAATTCGGCTCCCAGGGTCTGAAATTATTGTCCAGATACAGTTTAAATTATTCCCATATCCCTCTGGATAATCAGGTGAAAGAACTGTTCCCATCGGTGCAGTGAAATTGGAAAGACAAGGAACTGCCAAAAGAAGGGAGAGCTAGATTAGATAACAGAATAAAACACTTCAATAAGGACTGTTTTAGTGCTAGGTTTTTGCAAGAAATATTAAAACTTGCTGAGAACCTCATTCATTATTTGTGGTGATTTGTGAATCTGGAAAGAGGGTAGTTTTTTCAATCTTTATATTCGCTTCCTCTCAATAAAACCACCTCCCAAGCAGAGCCCACAAGAAATAAAAAACATATTTGTTGCATTGGAAATCCATGGCAGCCTTTACAATTTACCCTTGATAACAATCACTTGGCACCACTTATTTTCTCTTGCAAAGAACTGTTTAGATGAGTGGACCTCCCACAGAGCACATTAAAGGGGCAGAAAGTCAATAGTGCCCTTATCATTTGTTGCTAACACAGAGGCATTAGAAATTAAGAAGTCTCAAAGAGACAAGAGATGTTTTGTTGTTATCAGCATAATGTATAATATTCAATAAGTTCAGTTAACCCATATTAAGGTGAGTTGCAGAGATGTAAGCAACTGATTGCACTCTGAATATATTTGATCCATACTATTTTAGTGGAAAAGTTAAAAAAGGTGCTGCCACAAATAAGAATCACAACATTGTATATACCTATGCTATATAATGCAACTTATGCTATATAATGCAGATGTTTTACTTATGATAAATAATGCAACTGGAGGAGAACTGTAAATACTTAGGATAATTTAAGTGCTAATAGGTATTTATATAAAATACATGGGGGAAATATAAATAATTTAAACTTTTTATTTCAATTCAGTGACTTCTAATCTGAGGAAACGTTTTAATTTATAAGACTAGCTGTCAAAATTGTATCATATATAATTTACACCATCAAATCAACATAATCCTACCAAAAAAACCCCAATAATAAACCACTATATCAAAGCACATAATGAGAATTGCTTTTAGAGTTGGTATAAGAGAAAAAAATTTTAGCAGTTTTAGAACCTGTCCCTTGGGCATGTACATTAGGCAAACCTGCCAAAAAAAGGTGAATTCATCCTGTCAGGAAAGTTAATTACATTTTACTAACTTTGAAATCAACCATACAAAAAATTGCCTATAAGTAAAGCTTATCATAATGCTTTAAAAATAATAAGAAGAAAATATTTGGTACATACAAATACAGATTGGTATGTTTGCAGACCACTGGTTGTTTTCTTGGCAAATGATAGATTTCTCTCCAATTAATTCAAATCCAAACTGACACTCAAACCTTAAAACATCACGATTAGAAAATCCGTCCCCTTCTCTAATACCATACAATGGTGTTCCAGGATCCCCACAGCTTTCTTTCTCAATTTCTGTTGAAACAAATAAGGAATTTATTTATAGAAGAAACAAACAAAACAAACTTGTTGCATGTATATGCTGACACATAGAAAATTCTAGGCAAAATAAACATCTATGTAAGGACAGTTGTCAAAATGCACCACTGAGTTTGATTCTAGACTTCAGCATCTTAGGGAGGAAATTCTGCATAAGGAATCCCACTGGGGAATGAGTGAGTGGTTGTGTTGGGCTGAGTTGTTGGCTACAGTTACACCACTAAATGGGATTAGAAAAATCAAACCTCTTTGTGTTTATAAAATACTTGAAAATTACAGGATGTGAGGAAAAGCATTTCTTAAAACTTTAAACAAGAACATCATTAAGTAAAATACTGCTAATAGAACGTGAACTCTTAAAAGTAGAAACAGATCAGCTCCCCAGTGTGTAAACATGGTCTATGTTGCAATACAGTTCAAACAGGTACCAATGTCATGGCAAATAAGGGAGTGGTGGCACCAAAGGACTGCCCACAGTAAAAAGGAGGCTAGACATAAATATATATACAAATTTATATACACATCCATTATGTAAATATATGCAAACAGTAATTTCTCCATAGTCAAATAACATTTTACCTCAGTAGTCTAAACTGCAAGGAACCTGAATTATTTCTATTTCTATAAATATTAGAGCTATGATGTTCTCTCAAGCTGCATCTTGTTTTGAACTTTCAGTAGTTACAGGCATGGAAGAATCTTCTAAAAATTTACATGTAATGACAGCAACAAACATCCCTGCACCATATTTTGAGGTTTTTCTCTCTATAGGTCTTGCAGGCTTTTTTCACATTTCCATTTATGATAGTTTGAGTAGAAGGAAAAAAATAGCAAGTGCTTTGATTTTTAACTCAAGCAATTTTTATGGGGTAATATTTTCAGCAGCACACATTTGATTTCTCAAAGTTTTCAGGTATTAGGATTCTAAATACAATTAAGATGTGACATGAACCAAATAAAAAACATTCTGTTTTAAGAAGAAACGGAAAAAGCTGAGGATTATTTAAAAAAAATACTCTACAGAGTTTTGAAAGGCTTTATTATTCTGTTTGGATAAAGCTCAAAAAACAACAAAAGAAAACTATCTAATAAAAAGCACAAAAAACCCCATGAACACTTCCTATTGGTTTATTTGTATTTTTTTCTAAACAGTTCTAGGAAAGGATTGATATAATTAATTATTATAAAAGGAGAAAACCAGGTTCAATTTATCCTGAGATCCACAGACCTCAAAAAAAATTTTTTTTTCCTGAAGAAACAACATAAGCTATCCAGAAGAGCACAAAGACTACACACTCACTCTCATACCTTCAATTTTTGTGGGACTGTTAATGCATTGATGTCAAACCTACTGAACTGTTCAGTTTTTAACTGCCAAAGAAATACAAAGTTTTCCCAGGCAGCAATTTCATAATTCATTTGGGAAAACAAATATATTCTAGAAACAAATGTATTCCATAAACTAGTTCTCCAGCAAGTTACTACAGTGTGTAACTTAGTGTAGTTTTCTCAAACATTTGCTAGGCAGTAAATGTATTTATACCTACTTCAATTTACTCTCTTTTGGGGCTTCTATACTGATGTAGGTGGGCAAGAGTTTCCATGTTTGTTTCTCAAATTTGAAAAATACATAGATGACCAAAACTATTCCTTTCAGGACTTAGAGGAGCTGGTTCTGCATTCAAAAATTATTAGGCAGAGCAAAATCATTTATAGAAGCTAGCGGGAAAAAAAAAATCTGTTTTATTGGTATATTTGAGAGATTACATCCATAACCTTATACTGAATTTACTTTCAAAAACAAAATCAAGTTGAACAAAATGTTATATAAATAACAGATTTAAATTAATTAAACCATCCCTAAACCCCATCTGTATTAATTGAAATTTATGGCAAATATTTCCTTCATTATTTTAAAGCTTTCCTGAATGCATTGCTTGCAACACTTTTGTACACTTTAGATTTTGTATTAGCATCACTTCTCTGAATTGGAAACAGACTATTTCTGTCATTACTTACTTTTCCACAGGAGCAGAAATGATAGGTTTGGTTTTTTGTTTTGTGTGGGGTTTTGTTGCTGTTTAGTTTTTTTGGTTTTTTTAATTGAAGTGCAAATACTTCTTAGATTTCTTTAGAGAATGTCAATAAACTTCCTTTAAAGCAGAGAAAGAAAAACCAAGCAGCTTCCTGGGCTTTTGTCAGTTAATCACATTTTAAATAGCATGATTTTAGGAAAGTGTATTAATTTTGAATTCATATTAATTTTAATTCACTAAGGAGTAAAATAAATTCTTTTACTGCTAGTTCTGAAACTTGTGTTTCAGCTCCCCTGCAGTACATATTTTGTTTCAAAAAAACCTAAGCAGTTATGTTCAGCACCTGACAGAGCCTCTCTTCTTGATAAACTCATACTAATCTGTCATTGTAAATAAGTCATTCATGATAAATATAAATAATTTATTGTTGTTTTACTATTCACAGGAAAACAGTAAGTTTTCAGACAGCTAATTATGAATGCCATAATTAAAACTTTAAAACCCCCACAACTATAAAATTGGAAAATTCAGTGTGAGGCACCAAATAGTGAAGAGAAAGAGGAAGGCACAAGGGCTACTCTTCTGGAACATAACTTGAATGCCTATCAGTAAAAGTGCATGTAAGAGTCCACTGCTTAGTGTATCTGTTGGACCAAAATGTTAGTAATTATAATGCTCTCTTTCACATAAAGCAGATGTAAAAAACCAGCTACAATTCACAGCAGAAATTGTTACAGAGTATATTTGAGTGGAAACACTTTTTCTGTAGTATATTAGTGTAAACATCTGGAATAGGTTTATTATATATATTTGCTATCTTGAAAAGTCAAAAGTAAATATATTGGTTAAGCACATTTTTGTATTTTATTTTATACTTTGGTAACTTTGTAGTTTTACATATTGGTTTTTGTTCTCTTTTATGATTCATTCTGCTTCTTGAGATGAGAAGTGAGATAACACTTCATGTTAGCTACTATGAGATGGTTAGGATGGATATTTGTTTTCCCATGACCACTGTCACTGTGATACAAAAGATAGGTATTGCTATTTGTGCCTGAGGAAAAAAACCAGTACCTTACACTAATATTATTTCTGTTAAATAGTCCTTATTTCCCTTGTAGCCTTATAAAAAGGGAAAAGAACCTCTGGCCATAAATAAAATTTGTGAAATGTGTTAACAATGAATCAGGCATGTTTTTAAGGTTTTGAGACAGAAAAGAAAATCCATTTTTGTTCTCAGAAATTATTTCACCAAGAAGGACATTAACAGTAAAAGGAGGAATGATTTCTGGTGATGTTAGAAAGCCATCTTTTCTGAAGACACAAACTCCTGTTGAAACCATTTAGGATATTAAGTTTGGAAAAATCAATTATCCTAAATAAATCTGCAGTTAACATTTTTACAGCTCTGAATTAAATGAATAATTGCCAAAGTATTTTCTAACAAGAAATAGCTAGAAAACATGTCAGATTAAGGGAAAAGTAAAATAATAATATAAAGAAAATTGAGATAGCCATCCTTTTTCATTCTGAATTATCCTTACACTACTCTTGTATATCTCACTGAAAGATTTGGCAGATTTCTATCTAAGGATGTACTGAAGGGAGAGCCCTGGACTATAGTAGCCCCTAGTATTGTGAGTTAGCAATGAAGTTTTTTTCTCTGATGCTTTCTCTTTGTGAAGGACAGGCCCATTTTGGAGGCGAATAAAGGGGGTCTTGGGGAAAAGAAATGGTCACTTACTGCACAAATACATTTTGACAGAAATGTGCTGGAGTTGGGGTTTAAAGAGGTTATTTGTCTATCTTTCAGTTCCTGTAACTCAAGAGTATATAAAAGATAAGAATGTGATGCCTATAAGGAAAAAAAAAAAAAAGAAAGAAAGGAGAGCACTGATGCACACTGGAAAAGTGCAATACTGAAGATTTGTTATCATTTCATCAGATATTCAAAATCTGCAGTCCCTCAGGGAAACACCAAGTAAGACCAATCATTCTTTAACATCTCAGCATAATGCCCATTATTTTTTTTTACTGACTGCATCAAAGGAAATATGACACACAACTAGATTTGTTTAGTCAACAGTAAAAGAGTATTTGAATTCATTACATACTATTTTTTGAAACAAAGAATACTGGATTACCTAAATACTAGTATGTGAAAAGGAAGTTCAAGTATGTGATTCAAACGGATAAAGCTTGCTGTTTGATATTTTATTTTTTATGCAAAAGCTACAATCATTCACAACCATGTATCAACACACTGACAGTTTGCAAGATAATGTGTAAAAATCTATGTAATCCCACTTTGAAATACCATGGCATTACTGAATACATATATCTAACTTAGTTGTAAAATTGTTGTGCTTATGTTCCCAATGCAGGGTTTTCTTATTCAAAACTTTAGAAAAATTTACCATCATATATTTCACAGAATCACAGAATGCGTAAGGCTGGAAGAGAGCACAGTGAGTCATCTGGTCCAACCCCCCTGCTCAAGCAGGGCCATCCCAGACACATTGCATGGGATTGTGGCCAGACAGTTCTTGAATACCTCAAATAAGGGAGGCAATTTGTGTACCTTTTGCTTGCAAAGGCCAAGGAACCAGTGTCAGTATAATCATCTTTAGGTGTGTATGTCAACGTTTTGATAGTGGAAGGACTGTGCCCATGACAGAGACCCACGGTGGGGCACAGTGAGAAGAACTGCAGCCTGTGGGAAGAACCCATATTGGAGAAGGTTATGGAAGACTGCCTCCCATGGGAGAGACCCCATACTGGATCAGAGGAAAAGTGTGAGGAGTCCTTCCCCATGAGGAGGAAACAACAGCAGAGACAGCATGTGATGACCTGACCAGTCCCCATTACCTGTCCTCCTGTGCCACTGAGAGGGAAGAGGGAGAGAATTTTGGAATAAAGTTAAGCCCAAGAAGTAGAGAGGACTGGGGGAAAAGTGTTTAAAGATTTAGTTCTCTATTTCTCATTATCCTTCTCTGATTTTTATTTGCAGCAAATTGAATTAATTTCCCCAAGACAAGACTGTTTTGCATCTGATGGTGACTGGTGACTCTGCCCTTACCTTGATCCATAAACTTTTTCTAATATTTAATCTCCCCATCCTGCTGAGGAGTGGATTGATAGAGCCACTTTGGTGGGCACCTGACATTCAGCCAGAATCAATCTACCATATAATCTATCTTATCTTTGAAAGGATCTGAAAATTTGAAAATTCAAACAATATTTAAGGAGGAAAGGTACAGAAGAAGCAGAAATCAGGAAGATAAAAACTAATAATTTACAAGTGCTCAACATCTCTGGTATAAAGAAAGCAAGTTACAGTCATTCTCCATGACAATAGATTTTCAGAGTACAGCAGATATATCAACATGATTTTTATTGCATTATTTATCTGAAGTTTTCTACAGCTAGCATAAAATATTACATAACTACGTTCCATTATATATTTTAGGTACTTACAGACTTTATGGATATACATATTCCTTCTCTTCCTACTCAGGACTGTGTTCCGTATCTAAAGTTGAATTATTTACTACTCAGAAAGAAATAAGGTGGCTTGGCTAATGCATGAGCCCCGTGGGACTTTAAATAATAACACTGGATCACACCTACAATAAAATAAGTTACTCTCTTAATTTAGGTTCAAAAAATGAACTGTTACATAGAACTCTATCCACACAAATAATTTAATTGCCTCATGAGAATTCTCATTCATATAAAAAATTGACAATAACTGGGGTATTTCCTAAATTTCTGTTGAAATATTGCTAAATCACAGTAACTTGTTAATTTCAGATCTATTTGCAAAAACAGCTGCTGTTTTATCACTTAAAGAATTTTAGTAAAGTTGTGATAATTAGCAACAATGTATTAATCTATGCTGCCTCAAGAGATTTCTGTTGTCTTCATAACTATACTGTCCAAACCCTGTCAGTATGGTCCTTCTCCTTCATATTGAAGTAATACTTGCTGCCTTTCAGAATAGTTTTGATGTGAAGATACAAGTCAAGAGAGACATTGTGTTCTTCTGAAACTGCAGTGTGTATATGTCTCTTTACATTATTGTTTGCCTATTCAATTCCCTTTGCTTTCCAAACAATTATAGCTTTTAGTCAATCACACCTTTCTTCTTCAGCTAATGTCCCTCTATCAAAAACCTAGAAAATGGGTTGGAAAGAGGCATGTTACCTTTGCTTTCATTATGCAGCTGCTTCAATTTGGGCATAGTTAACTAATTCAGGATGACTTTTCCTTAATGCACCTGACTTTAGATGGACCAAAGATGGATCACTAAATAATTTGAAGAACGTTTCATGTAACTTTTTAAATTTAAAACTTAAAATGCAATGTGACATTCTGGAGTGCTCTATTGCATACTTAAACCTCAAAAAATAAAGTTGTTTTGTGAAAGAGAGAAAACATCTATGAATTTCAGCAGTTCTTCCTTAATATAATATTTAATAACAGACAACTACATTATTAGCTTTCCTTATGGAACCAAAGATACTAGGCACTCTCAAGGAAGAATAAATGGAGAAATAATACTATGGGATTTTATCTAAGTCTGCAATCCTTTACATGAACAGTTTCAATGTGAATATTCAGAATATCCCTTACACCAGTGGTTACTGCTTGACCTGTCAAAAGGAAAAAACAATGTGAATGGGTAGTCACCATATGCAGAAATGTCTGAAGTAATTTTCAAGGCTGCATTAAGACTAAAATCCATTTATTAGCAGCTACACAAATTCTATAATTTCTGTGCCTGAATCATCTTTATTTAAGTGGTCTGGGCGTTCTCATTCTAAAATAAGATTGTTTTCTTCCATAGACTAAATAAAATGTAAGCATGTTGTTAATCATCATAAAGAAATTGAGCTGTAGAGAAAGTTGTCCTTTGATGTTTACAAAGTATTCTAGGTTATGATAAGAACATGCAATACCCTTTTTTAATAATATGAGTAACAACAATCTCATTTGTATCATTGATGATTTGACTAAGGCCCTTCACTCCAATTTAGAAAATCTTTAGGAAAATGAAATGCTTCACTGGACTAAATAGCTTTATCTCCAACTGTCAGTAAGCTTTTAAAGAACATATAAATGAAAATGAACTAATTCAGGGGATGTTTTTTTGGCACTATGAGAGTCAGCATTGTACTGGTAATTTTGATCCTTTTGCTATAAATAGTGCTCTTCTTTTTCATCTTTATTGGTAAATGTGTGCAGATAGAAGTCCAAACCTAAAACTGTCGAAGCTATCACTAAGAATGTATCTCTTGATACATACAGAGTTGGTCTATGGCAATAATGAATCTATTTGCAGTTAGTGCATTATCTGTTGAACCATTCAAATCTGTTGATCAAGGCAACCAGCACCTTTGGAACTCTTCTTTAATGGCAATCAATAAATATGTTCTCTGATACCTTTCATAATGATTCCCTGTATCATATTCTGAATATACATGTGACTATTCAACACCACCAATGTTTAAATTCGGTAGCAACTTTATTGTCACTTAAACATTTTCAGTTTTGTTGAGCTAAACATCTAGTTGGGATGTAAGACTGTTAGTTCCACCCTTGCTTTTGCCTTTTTCAGAGCAAAAAGGACAACCTCTAGAGAAACAGTTACCAAGACTTATTTATATGGCTTGCTTTCTTTCCCACGCTTCAGGTCTCATGATCCTTCAACCTGCTTCTTTCTAGTTTGATCAGTTATTCCCTTCTGAGACAAGGCAGCGATATCTTTCCAAAAGGAAGCTACAACATACTAAAACCAAGCTCAAAAAAAAAAACCCAATCCCAAAACTGAGAACAAATACTGTTCTCTGCCAAACATACACACACACAAAACAGTTCCCAGATCAGCTCTATGAACACAAAGCAGGGTTTTCTCCAAAAGCCATTTAATGCATTTGTACTGGACTTGGATGACAAGGTTTTGGTAGTCAGGGGTCTGCAGAAGTGACCTCTGTGAGAAGAAGCTGCTCCCCTGTTGGACAGAGCCAGCTCCAAGAAGGACCTACCCCTGGTCAAAGTTGGACCCATCAGAAACAATGGTGGTAACATATTTAAGAAAGAGTAAAAAAATGCTGAAAAACAACTGTGACAGAAGATCAATAAAATTATGTGAGAAACAGCCCTGCAAACATGAAGGTCAGAGAAGGAAGGAGAAGAGGTGCTCCAGGTGTCAGAGCAGACATTCCCCTGCAGCCCATGGTGGAGGCCACAGGGCAGCAGGCTGTCTGTCTGCAGCACATGGAGATCTCTGCTGGGGGCTGTGGATGACCCCACATTGCAGCAAGTGGATAAGCCCTGAAAGGATCTACAACCAGTAGAGCAGTCCATTCCTGAAGGACCATACCCAATGGAAAGGACACGTGCTAGAGCAGCTCTGAAAGAACTACAGACAATGCAAAGGACTCCCCACTGAATCAGGGGAAGAGAATGAGGAGGAAGGAGTAGCAAAGACCAAGTATTATGAACTGACCATGGATCCCATTCCCCATTCCTGATCCACCCTTACTGCTCAGATGAACGAAAAGTTAGGAGAGATGGGAATAAAGGAGTGGAGTCTGGGAAAAAGAGGAGGTGGAGGAAATTTTTTAGTTTTGTTTTCACTTTTCTTTATCCTACTTTGTTTTTATTTGGCAACAAATAAAATGAAACTTCCTTTAGTTGAGTCCATCTTTGGCAATAACTGGTAAGTTACCTCCCATTCTCATCTCAACCTATTGAGTTTTTTCATCTGATTTAATTCCCCTGTTCTGCTGAGGAGGGGGAGAGCAACCAGCTTAGTGGATACACCTCAGTCAGCCAAGGTTATCCAGCACAGAGATGCATATAAATTTCATCTAAACCAGGCTGTCAAATGTAGACTTCAAATGGAGTGTTCTCACACCCCCTACCCCCAAAAAAGAAAGTAATAAGAGAGAGAAACCTTGCTAGGAGATAAGACTGCAGCTTGGACTAAGCTCTTGGGGATTTCAGTTTCTGTACGCTAAATCCTCTTAAACAAGTGAGTAAGCCTATGCAAATCAAAATTTTACAAACTGAATCTGGTTAGATATCCCCTTGCCAAATTTCAGGTCACCAATTCAGTGTGCAAGAAAGTTAGAACTTACCAAAAAGGTTGTCTTTTGGTGTTTGTTTTTTTTGTTTTCTTTTTTTTTTTACTAGCCACAATGGAATGCATTTTCCTGAAATCATGGTCTTTAAAGCTACTAAGTGTTTTGCTTGAACTTGCTCATAAGTACTTCAAGTGAGATAGCCACTGAGTACAGATAATTTCATCTCAAAACCCGGTTAAATTTCAGAGTTTCTAAATGTTAAAAAGTAATTAAATTAGTTCTTATCTTAGGAAATTTTTTTTAACCTCAAAGTAATGAATTGGTTTTGTCAATAATATGTTTTACTCTTTCACCCTCTATTATGGTTAAAATATACAAATTAAAGAGTTTATTTGCATATGAAGGGAGAAGGATAACTGAAATTTAGACAGGAACTTCCCCACTACACCAGAAAAATTCCTACTGTGACTGTGTGTCAAATCTGTAATAATAAAATATTGGAAAAGTGTCAATGAGATGATGAGAGTAAATTTTTCAGTCCATGTAATTTATCTATAAGTTGCATGTGATCTGCTTTAAGTGCATATTTGAAAATGAAAAGAAAGGCATGAGAGGAAAGAGTAGCATTCCAAATTGCATTTACATCCAATTTAATATCAAATTTTTAAAGATAAAAATCAATAATGACTACAACTAAAAGTATGACTTCTAAATTATGAAGATACTTAATGGATGGCTTAATATTTTTCTAAACTATAATTTTTAGATCAACTACAGGACACTGAACATAACCACCAAAAAAATATAGAAGCACCTCATTTCTTCTTCCTGTTGTTTTCTCTTTCTCATGTCCACCCCCTTGCTGTACTGAACCTTACTGACAGCTTAGACAACTTGGAATACAAATAATAATGTTATTTATTGAAACAGGAATATGAGAGAATTTAGAATCAGAAAACAAAAGGACTGATTCAGACAGATTCAAAACATATTAAATTATAATAGTTCATTAACATTTTAATTTTCCTTAATACACAATCCAATGTCTTTGTTTTAAGTCTAATGACCTCATTTTTCATAGTCTTTATTAATGGCATTTCCGTTAAATCTGATGAGAAAGGGAAAGTACAGTTAATGTAATTCAGGAAATATTTTTCAGACATCAATGTATGATGTTTATTATAAAGTATAGCATGACATAAAAGTTACAAGACAGAGTCAAATAATAGTTTACTGTCCTGTGGTCGAAATCCCTGCACATGCTACTTCCTATTGCTTACTAGATACAGCTTTTTATCTGCCTTAGTGCTGCACAGTAGTGCAGATTATCAGGTGTGAGTGGTGTTCCTCAGGGTTACTGAGACCAGCACTGTTCAACATGACAGGGACAGCAGGAAGGAGAGGGCATCTGAAGCAAGTTTGCCAGCTGAGCTGTGGGGTGCAGTTGACAAGCTGGGGAGAAGAGATGTCATTCAGTGGCACTCAGCAATCTTGAAAGTTGGGCCTGTGCAAACCTCATGGTGTTCAACAAGGCCAGGTGCAAGGTCTTGCACGTGGGTCAAGGTAACCAGTAGGCTGGGCACTGAATGGATCAAGAGGAAGACTTGGGGCAATTTGTTGACAGAAAGCTCAACATAACCCAGAAACCAGCTCTATCCTGGGCTGTATCAAAAGGAATGTGATCAGCAGGTCAAAGAAGGTGATTCTACCCCTCTAGTCTTGTAAGACCCCCACAGGGAAACTCAGCACAGGAATGAACCTGTTGGAGCAAGTACAGAGGAGGTCCATTGAGGTGATGAGAGAGCTGGAGCACCTCTCCTATGAAGACAGGATGAGAAAGTTGGGGTTGTTTTTCCTAGAGAAGGAAGACCTTACAGCAGCCTTTCAGTATCTACAAGGGCTACTTGGAAGTGGAAGAGGACAGTTTACAAGGGTGCATACTGGAAGGACAAGGAGAAATAGCCTTAATTGAAAGAGGAGAGATTAAGATCAGACATTAGGAAGAAATTCTTTACTGTGAGTCACTGGAACATGTTGCCCAGAGAAATTGTGGATGCCCAGACCCTGGAAGGGTTCAAGAACATGTTGAATGGTGCCCTGAGAAAGCTGATCTAGTGGGTGGCATCCCTGCTTACAGTGTAAGAAAGAATTAAATGATCTTCCAAGAGAAACCAATAAAAAACTTGTATTTTCATCACTTGATAGCAGAGTTGAAAGGATTAAAGCAAATGGCAACATGAATAGCCTGATGGCTATAAAGTTTTCTTTAGGCTGCCTATAACTATTTTCATTTACTTACAGAAATATAATACAGATCATGAAGTGAAAAAAGTGAAGTTAAACAGCACTTAGAAATCTGTTATCTTTCTCAGAATCTTCAGTGATTTGGAAGTTGTGATAAATATTAGGAGTCAAGAGAGCAACTAGAGGTTCTTGTTTACTGTTTTTGACTGAAGACAAAGAGCATAATTTCCTGACAAGGTAGCCTAACAATCTCAAACACCTTGGGCCACTTCTGCTGTAACATTACAAGTACAGCATGAGTTTTCCCCACAAAGTAGATGGAGATAATTATAGATTTATTCCAAGTGATATGCCAGCAAATAAAATACACCTGGGCCTCGGCAAATCAACAAACTCTTAGAACAAAACAGCAATTATGCAGCAATTATTCTCATTGTCAAAACTCGATGTTCAACCTGAAGCTGATAAAAATTGCTGTTTACTTACCAATCTCACACAAGACCTAGAGCCTAAACTGTCTTTACAATCTGCTCCTTTACACTATCACATTTAGGGAAAGCTTTGAGCTGGCATTATAGGAAATTTTTGTCATTAAACACTTGATTATTGCCCTGCCATAAATGGTCAGAAGCAATATTTCTACCACTACATAATCTGTTATGATACAGTTCCACTCTTCCAAGTATTCAAAAGGGCCCATAGTTACAATGATTCAAAGATCACCTCCTTAGTACTGGACAGCTTCCTGAAAATAAGAGTTGTTCCTGCAAAAATGTCACTATGCTGCTCTTAAGCTAATGTAGAGACTGAAAACCTCACAAGATATTTGAAAGAAAGCTTACACAAAACAAAAACTCAGAGAAAATGTCTTGAAAGACATTCACTACAACTTGGTGTTCTATAGTGTCATAAGCTTCTTGTTAAATTACACAAAGGAATTTCTTCCTCCACTAGAAAAAAATAGTAAGTCAAGAAATAGTCCTGAATTATTTTTAAAATAAATATTTTAGAAATTATTTTTTAAATGTACATAATAAATAATAAAGGTGAATAATATTTATTTCTAACCTTAAAAATTAAGTTTCAAAAGAGTTAGGCTGCAGAAGGTCAGCATAGTGACCATAGGTGAAGCAGCAAAATAATCTTAACACTAAACTATGCCCACATCTGATATAAAATAANACACTATCACATTTAGGGAAAGCTTTGAGCTGGCATTATAGGAAATTTTTGTCATTAAACACTTGATTATTGCCCTGCCATAAATGGTCAGAAGCAATATTTCTACCACTACATAATCTGTTATGATACAGTTCCACTCTTCCAAGTATTCAAAAGGGCCCATAGTTACAATGATTCAAAGATCACCTCCTTAGTACTGGACAGCTTCCTGAAATAAGAGTTGTTCCTGCAAAAATGTCACTATGCTACTCTTCAGCTAATGCAGAGACTGAAAACCTCACAAGATATTTGAAAGAAAGCTTACACAAAATAAAAACTCAGAGAAAATGTCTTTGAAGACATTCACTACAACTTGGTGTTCTGTAGTGTCATAGGCTTCTTGTTAAATTACACAAAGGAATTTCTTCCTCCACTAGAAAAAAATAGTAAGTCAAGAAATAGTCCTGAATTATTTTTAAAATAAATATTTTAGAAATTATTTTTAAAATGCACCTAATAATTAATAAAGGTGAATAATATTTTTTTTTCTAACCTTAAAAATTAGGTTTCAATAGAGTTAGGCTGCAGAAGGTCAACATAGTGACCATAGGTGAAGCAGCAAAATAATGTTAACACTAAGCTATGCCCACATCTGATATAAAATAAACAGATTTACACATCACAAAGTACAACAAACAGAGTCATACTTTATCCTAAAGTAATATAAACTTTGCCAAGAAAGTTTTAGGCTGGGCTTCTGTAATATGCACTAAATGCTACAGAACTTTACAGCATTTTAAAACTCTTTCTTCCAGAAAAAAAAAAAAAAGTATTACATTATTTCACCTGCAGTGGTTAATAATCAGTAGCAGTATGGTTTGGTTTTTATTATGTAAGACAAGCATCTGAAAATTATTTGCTTCCTCTATGAGTTCACGCTTTTCAGAACAATTAAACTTTTTCTTTCTATATTTCTTTCTATATTTTTCTTCTAGGAAGGATTTAAATCCTCTCTTAGCTATCACTTTGGTGCACATACTCCAAAGACAATTGTCTAAGAATATAACTTGAGGACAAGCTGTTCTCTAGTGCAGCAGAATAAATGAATCCCAGTTTTGACATGGAAAAATGTCAAGACAAAACAGTTCAAGACAGACTCTGTACACCAACAGTAAGCAGTGCAAAGTGTATTGGGTATGGCTGGAATGGAGTCACCTTTCCCCACAGCAATCTCATGGGGCTGTGCTTTGTGTTGGTAACAATAAGAGGTTCTGATACAGCATCAAGGCTGTCTCTCCAACCAAACTGAAACTGGGAACTTCAACTTGCCAGATGTTAACTGGGAACACTACAACTCTACACAGCTGATAGAAACAGGTCCAGAAGATTCCTAGGACATCTGATTGATGACTTCTCAATACAGGTACCAAAGGAGATGACTAGTAAAGGTGTTCTCTTTGATTTGTTGCTTGTTAAGAGGGGGTGTCTGTAAAGACTTAAAGAGCACAATGAACTGNCTGAGAAAGCTGATCTAGTGGGTGGCATCCCTGCTTACAGTGTAAGAAAGAATTAAATGATCTTCCAAGAGAAACCAATAAAAAACTTGTATTTTCATCACTTGATAGCAGAGTTGAAAGGATTAAAGCAAATGGCAACATGAATAGCCTGATGGCTATAAAGTTTTCTTTAGGCTGCCTATAACTATTTTCATTTACTTACAGAAATATAATACAGATCATGAAGTGAAAAAAGTGAAGTTAAACAGCACTTAGAAATCTGTTATCTTTCTCAGAATCTTCAGTGATTTGGAAGTTGTGATAAATATTAGGAGTCAAGAGAGCAACTAGAGGTTCTTGTTTACTGTTTTTGACTGAAGACAAAGAGCATAATTTCCTGACAAGGTAGCCTAACAATCTCAAACACCTTGGGCCACTTCTGCTGTAACATTACAAGTACAGCATGAGTTTTCCCCACAAAGTAGATGGAGATAATTATAGATTTATTCCAAGTGATATGCCAGCAAATAAAATACACCTGGGCTTCGGCAAAACAACAAACTCTTAGAACAAAACAGCAATTATGCAGCAATTATTCTCATTGTCAAAACTCGATGTTCAACCTGAAGCTGATAAAAATTGCTGTTTACTTACCAATCTCACACAAGACCTAGAGCCTAAACTGTCTTTACAATCTGCTCCTTTACACTATCACATTTAGGGAAAGCTTTGAGCTGGCATTATAGGAAATTTTTATCATTAAACACTTGATTATTGCCCTGCCATAAATGGTCAGAAGCAATATTTCTGTCACTACATCATCTGTTATGATATAGTTCCACTTTTCCAAGTATTCAAAAGGGCCCATAGTTACAATGATTCAAAGATCACCTCCTTAGTACTGGACAGCTTCCTGAAAATAAGAGTTGTTCCTGCAAAAATGTCACTATGCTGCTCTTAAGCTAATGTAGAGACTGAAAACCTCACAAGATATTTGAAAGAAAGCTTACACAAAACAAAAACTCAGAGAAAATGTCTTGAAAGACATTCACTACAACTTGGTGTTCTATAGTGTCATAAGCTTCTTGTTAAATTACACAAAGGAATTTCTTCCTCCACTAGAAAAAAATAGTAAGTCAAGAAATATTCCTGAATTATTTTTAAAATAAATATTTTAGAAATTATTTTTAAAATGCACCTAATAATTAATAAAGGTGAATAATATTTTTTTTTCTAACCTTAAAAATTAGGTTTCAATAGAGTTAGGCTGCAGAAGGTCAACATAGTGACCATAGGTGAAGCAGCAAAATAATGTTAACACTAAGCTATGCCCACATCTGATATAAAATAAACAGATTTACACAACACAAAGTAAAATAAACAGAGTCATACTTTATCCTAAAGTAATACAAATTTTGTCAAGAAAGTTTTAGGCTGGGCTTCTGTAATATGCACTAAATGCTACAGAACTTTAGAGCATTTTAAAACTCTTTCTTCCAGAAAAAAAAAAAAAAGTATTACATTATTTCACCTGCAGTGGTTAATAATCAGTAGCAGTATGGTTTGGTTTTTATTATGTAAGACAAGCATCTGAAAATTATTTGCTTCCTCTATGAGTTCACGCTTTTCAGAACAATTAAACTTTTTCTTTCTATATTTCTTTCTATATTTTTCTTCTAGGAAGGATTTAAATCCTCTCTTAGCTATCACTTTGGTGCACATACTCCAAAGACAATTGTCTAAGAATATAACTTGAGGACAAGCTGTTTTCTAGTGCAGCAGAATAAATGAATCCCAGTTTTGACATGGAAAAATGTCAGGAGAAAACAGTTCAAGACAGACCCTGTACACCAACAGTAAGCAGTGCAAAGTGCATTGGGTATGGCTGGAATGGAGTCACCTTTCCCCACAGCAATCTCATGGGGCTGTGCTTTGTGTTGGTAACAATAAGAGGTTCTGATACAGCATCAAGGCTGTCTCTCCAACCAAACTGAAACTGGGAACTTCAACTTGCCAGATGTTAACTGGGAACACTACAACTCTACACAGCTGATAGAAACAGGTCCAGAAGATTCCTAGGACATCTGATTGATGACTTCTCAATACAGGTACCAAAGGAGATGACTAGTAAAGGTGTTCTCTTTGATTTGTTGCTTGTTAAGAGGGGGTGTCTGTAAAGACTTAAAGAGCACAATGAACTGTCTCAGGTACTGTCAAAGAAGGATGTTTCCATAAAATAAGCTGCTGTACAGGAATTTAAGGATAGATAGCGAAGAGGAAGATGTTCATATCAGACCTAAGAGGTGAAGGTTTGGAATTAGCACACTGGACAAAATTCTACTGTGCACACTGTGGAAAAAGCACAGATGGCAACAACAGGAAGATCCCAGGCCTGGTGAGGCAGATCTGGCAACCTGTCTGGACAAAAATTTCCACCATGGCAAACTGTGAGAAAGGAAGAAAGTCCTTTTAAATGCCAACCCAAGCTGTGGGAACTGCATTTACACTCTGGATATCTGGGACTAGAACTGTATAAAGATGTCTCTCCCTCCTTCTGCATCTCCCTGCTGAGAAGACCAGAAGAAGAAGGGCTGATGAGATGCTGCAGGAACCTAGGTGGTGGTATCTTTTGTTTACACACTCTCTACCTGTCTTCTCCCCTTCCCCTCTCTCCCTTCTCTCCTCCTCCTCTCCCTGCCCTCCACTCTATCCTCCCTTTCCCTTTCCCCTACCCATTCCCTTCTCCCATTCCCCCCTTCCTTTCTTCCTATTTATCTTGCTACCTCACATTTACTGTTAAATAAAATCTGTACTATTGACTTTGGCATATGGTCTTTTCTGTACCTTAATTTGGGCGGAGGCATCTCTAAATAATCTTATCCTAACATTATTTTAGAATCAGAAGTGGGATCATAACAGGCTCATGGGTCAAGTCTTGATTGATGGCCATATTGGCTATAGGAGCAATAAAGCAGTTTGGTTTATAAGCTCTAGTGACAGGAAGAAAACTGTCAGGAAAACTTCACCTCTGGACATAAGATGAGCAGACACTTTTGAAGCTGCTGAGATTCATCAGTGCTGGTCACTTTTTAAATGCCATCTCCTTAGTGCACAGGAGAAGGCAATTCCAAAATTTCAAGCAGGCAAGGCAGAGGGCTGACTTGGTTGAACAGGGATCTTCTGGGGTTAAGGTGAAAAAAATGAAGTGTTTGCCAGTGAAAGCAAAGTTGGGTGATATAGGAAGAATACAGAAAGGCTACTCACCTTTGCAGGGAGAAAGCTCATGTTGCCAGAGTTCAATTAGAGTTGAATCTGGCCAGATCTATGTGGGATAGTTAAAAGAGCTTTTTAAAATGCACTGCTACCAAAAGGCAGTGCAAAATGACATCATTCTGTTCCAGCATAAGGACGATCACCTGAGAAACAGGGACATAGACAAGGCAGGGATGGTCAGTGTTTTCTTTGCTTCAGCCTTAAACACTGATTTTGGGCTATGGGTTTCTCATTGCCCTGAGCTGGAGGGACTTGATTGCAAGTATGATAAACTCCAAGGAAAGTCCAAACTTGTGTGGGATCTGCTGCTCCATCTGGATCCCAGTAGGATTCATCTGAGAATACTCAGATGAACTGACTGATGTCACGGGGAAACCTCTCTAAGTGATTTGTGAATCTTCTTAGGAATCTGGAGAGGTACCAGTTGACTGGGAGCTGGCCACTGCATGCCAGTTTTCAAGAAAGGCAGGAAGGAAGACCCTGAAAGCTACTGTCAGTCTCACTCCAGTGCCTGGTAAAATTGTGGATGGAAGACTGTTCTGGGAGTTATTGAAAATCACCTGGAGGACAACTATATTGGGAGGAGCTATCAGGAGCTATTAGGACCAAGTGTTTATCCTATGTAACGATAAGCTTGGTCTGAGAAATAAGCATACAGGCAAACTAACAGATACCTACAATGCAAAGAAAGCAGAATTCCTTTGGCCCTAAGGGTTACTGCCAGGCAGGCAGACCAGTATATTGACAGTTAGGTAGTAAATCTGTATTACAAAAAAAAAAAAAAAAAAGGCATAAAGGATTATTGTAGAGAAAATGTGGATGGAATAAATTTAGTTATAGCAGTTGCTCCAAATGCTAGTTTTATGGATGAACACAGTTTTATTTATGTCACTCTTGTTCAAAAAGTTAGACTATGCTTTTAAATCAGCTTGAGATGAAAATTTTCAAGATATTATCTACAGAGAAGAGACAGTATCTAGTAAAATATCCTTCTAGACACCTGGAGACGAGCACAATGTTGCAGGTAAAAACGTGGGAAGAATCTAAGAAGTTGGAGGCTGTGATGTGATATAAATGTTAACACCATTAAATGGATGATAACAATTAATGTATAAGCCTGGAGAGAATGAATAACCACAATTTTAACATTTGGCCATCTGTCATGTGAATTTAATTTTTGGAGTGTCTAGGTTGAGATCCTGGTGTCTGAGCAATAAAAACTACCAGGAAAGTACACGAGAAATAAAAAGCATCATCTAATATTGCAGTTTGATTAGCAGCAATAAAGCCTGAGTTGTGCATCATGCAATAAGAAGTTATAAGAGTAATTTTGCCACTAATTCGGATTTATTTTTATGCCATTTTCTCCACTTATAACACTAGGATAACAATGATTTTTTTTTCTCTTGAAGTGTACAAGAAAGAATCCCAATTTTTACAGTTATAATCATTATAATCTTTGTTACAATTAGAAAATAAATCATATGTATGGTAAAACTGATAGAGAATAATTGTGTACTTATTTCAGGCTTCAGAAGAGTGTGCAGTAAATAAGGCAAAGGCCAAAACTTGAATGATGAACTTAAAAATATTAAACAGCTGCCACATACTCAAGGCATCATCCAATGCAATGAAGGAAGCATGGAGCCTAAGGGAAATACTGTGTGGCTGTGTAATTAAAGACTATGCTAATGAATTTGTGCACAGAGGCTGAATTATGCTTTCATGAGTAACTTACATACTGACACTTCTTAATTTTTGAAAAATCAACTTTGCAAAAAGACTACCCTCTATAAAACCCATCCCACAGTTTGTTTTTTTTTTTTAATTCAATCTACTCCATAGGTAGGTTAAGTTAAAGACAGAAATGCCACATATTATTTAAATAAAATTTTCACCTCTATCATGCTATGCCTCACTAGTAGTTTTTGAAAATGAACTACTGCAGCACAGACTGAATCAGAGGCCTAAGGTTAACAGGTTGTGGAGAAATCCTAATTCCAGCACAGTGGAAAAGGATCACTGTGACCTGTGCTGGGGCATCTCTCAAACATCACCCATTCAGGTGCCAAAATAACATGGAAGTCCTGAGAGAATAATTGTATTTCAGATTAATGATTTTCCTTCTACAGTAACAACTCTGATTTATAAAATAATACTGGGAGTATGAGTTATCTCTTTACTAAAATAAAGAGGTCACATAAAATACCTCAAAGCTGTAATTATGGACTCAGTCAGAATTTAAAATATTAATTACATTTGAGCCTAAATTTCTAAAAAGAAATAGGGGGGTTTTAAATCATGAAAGAGATATTCTATTTTATATCAGAAACAAATCTAAAATGTCTAAATTTTAAGAGACGGAGCACACAGCCAATCTCACTTAGGTTCAAAAGTAGATTTTTTTGTGACAGTTATCTAATGAAGAAATGGTCTTGCGTTCAAAAAAATTTTATTCAATAAGGTTTGTGTGTGCCTACGTCAGATGTTAGTCACTCATCTAGTTAAGGCCTGCAAAGGAACAACATCCAGATAAAATCAATTTTTGGGGTTTTCATATGCTTTTTTATGGTCAAGACTATTCAAATATTTTTATGAAAACTAAGCATTAAAGATTATAAAGATAAAAAAACCCAAGCAGTTATCAGAAAAGGTCTACTTATATTTTGTAGTCATGTTTTTGTTATGTGGTAGGATATTACCAATTAAAATACTGTTCCTTTTAATGGTTCTAAGGACTTAAAAGCACAATTGTCTCTCTCAAAACACTGTGAAGGCCACAGAAGGAACTTGACATAAAATAAGCCACCACAGCAGGAACTTGTGATGAGCACAGAGGGAGAAACTTGCAACAGGAAGATGCTGATTCCAGGCCTGATAGAGGTACAATCTGGTTAGTACATCCTGATTCATGTATCCAGGAAAAATTCCCACTGTGCAAAGGGTGCAAAAGAAAATAATTCTCATACAGGGAATCACCGAATATCCTGAGTAGAAAGAGGCCACGAAGATCATTGGCTCCAACTCTTAAGTGAACAGCACACACAGGGATTGAATCCACAACCTTGGCATCATTAACACCAAGTGAGCTAATCTCAGGGTACATGTATTGCCCTGTTTTGGGAGCAGCATCTGCACCCCTTGGATACCTGGAACTTGGACTGTAAAAAAGTGGAACCCCCAGAAGAACAACTCTGGGAGCCCCACCTTCAGAAAGCCCAGGGTGAAGAAAGGATGCTGCTGGATCCATGGGTGGTAACTATTTTCTGCATTTTTCACTCCAGCATTTGGTCTCACCTGGACCTTAATTTGGGCAGAGGCATCTCTCACAGACTGGATCATAACAATAGTTTATGGGGAAAAAGTAGATACCAAAACTACTGCCAGAATATTTATTATTACTTTAACTCGTGCGGTATTTTTTAAATGAATGTGATAGTTACTGATGTGCATAATGTAGCATATGCAGTCTCTTCAGTCATATATAAAAATTTATACAGTAAGATAGAATCTCCCTCATGGACCACCATTTGAACACAGAATGACTAAAAATAAAGTAACTGTTGCTTTTCAATGATAGACAGAATCCAGTTTTGGGTTTTTTTTCAGAGAATCCCAATTTTGCCATAAAGGTTGGCAGGCAAGACTGTTACCATGACTAAGACCCACTAAGACTAAAAGCCACCAGAGTTTTTAACTTTTCCATGTTTCCATGGAAGTTAAGTAGATTAGGTAGATCACTTTATAAGGACATGTGAGGTACTTCAGAAATTATGCAGCCTGCAAACCTTCTTCATTTTCTAGAACTGCAAAATCAGGGATCACGCATTTTTCAAAACAAAAACTAAATGAAAACTGTGTGCCTAATTTTTGAGCTACCACAGAATAGAAAATCATTTGGACCTACAGTAAGGATCAGGGAAAACAAAAAAATATGACATAATTATCTCTACATCATTCTGCAACTTCAAGGTCAGATCATTAACATTTGTGACAGTCATGGAGTCATGACAAGGATATGAAAAGCAGGCAATGACCTCAAAGACAAAGTAGGGAAAAACATACAAAACAATGAATTCCAACAAACAGTATGTGTTCCTCTTCAACTTACAAACAAAAATACTCCTCTCATGACCACCAAAATAGATATTTAAATTCAGGTAATTTAGACTTCCTTACATCCCTTGGAATTCCTTTTAAGTGCCTTTACTGTTTCTAGTGATTTGAAACACATGCAAACAACTAAAATAACAGCTTTAAAACCAGCCAGAAAACGTCAAGTGATGAGTATTGCATTTATGTTACACTTTATAGCATTCTATTAAAATTAGTTTTATTAGTGACAAATCCCTAAAATGTCTAGATATAGAAGTTAAATGGCAATTCCTAAGTCTCATTGAATTACATCCTCTGATTCAAGAGGCAGAGTGTAAACTGGGCTTGCTATGGGTTTGGAGACTAAGAATATACCATGGATATGTCCATTGCCATCTAATGGAAGCCTGAAAATTAACTAACATAAATAAAAAATGAAATAGTGAGAGAAGGAAAAAACATAATATTATTATAAGTTGGTCCTCAATGCCACTTCCAAATTCTGCAAGACAGAATTCCATTCCCTTTGTGAAGACGAGTGTTTTAATGAAGTCAGCAAAAGAACTAAGGAATATCCTTTGTAGTAGGGAACCTCTATGAAGAGAAAGGAGTCAAATCTGGGACTCTTTGTGTTCTACAGCTGGAAACTGTTTTGCCTATTTAAAGACTGACAAGTATTAGAGAAAAAGTACAAGTCAGATACATTCCAGCAGATGCCAGTTACTCAAAAGCACATTCAGCAAGTCTAGGTGAAAAAAAAAATTCTACACATTTATTTAATTTCATAAATGCAAGTGTTAAATGCAAACTCATGATGGCAGTATTGAACAGGCCAAACTTTCACTTGAAAGGTCTGACTAATGTAAATGACAATGGCATCTCCAACAAGATTTGGAATCCCTTAGTAAGAAAAATAAATATTCATTTCATCAACAATCAGCTCACTTCTACTACTGGAAGTAGTGGTATAAGTGGTGCTTAAAAGTAGGAAAGTAGTAAAAATGAAATAACATTAGAAGTTATGAAAAATTAGAAGTCTAAAGTGTGACATTTATTTTTGGATCCTTTCAGAAGAGATCTAATGGGATATTACCCACACTTAATTATTTCACTAAAATACCCAGTAAATTTCAGTTCTGCAAGATAACTGGACATGGAACACTTCTCTGCACAAAATACTTTGTGATCTGCCTTTTACTGATAATTCACCTTGTCTCTTACATTTTTCATTCCATATGCACATTACGATTTTCAGAGGTTGTGCCTTACTGTGGAGTGCCACCCCTGCTTCTCAATAGACAGTTCTATGAAACTGCTTAAGATTTAAATTTGATTGTTCACACCAACTCCATTACTTTAGGAGGAGCCAACTTTCCCTTACACTGATGCTCAATTTCTAACAATTGTTTTAATGAAATTACAGGAATTTGAATTTAGGTCTTAAGTCAAATGTTCATTATTTCTCTAAAACTTTAAATCTGCCGCCAAATATTTCTTTTCACAGAAAAATTCTGTAGGCAAGTTGCCATAAAACTGAAAAGGAGCTAAGAAAAACCCAACAAAACAGCTACCTCCTTTTATCCTTTATTCAAATGACTGAAGCTCTTATCTCATATGGAAACTGTATGTATACATGCATTTCACTGAACAAAAGAAACTTGGATACAAAGTAAATTACTACTTGAAATACACTACGCCATCTACTCATTAAAAGAGGTTTCTGTGGCAACAAAACCTATCATTATTGAACCACATTCATTTCTAAAGTACTTCAAGTATGTCACTGGTAGTTCAGTAATGGTGGAAGAGGGATAGGAGTAACATGAAATTGCAGCTGCACTTGGCCCATCCTATGTTGCTATGATTCATCTTCACTCTTGGCTTGGGTCACAACACAGTACCAAAATCTTCATAATCTTCTTTACTCCCCCCCAATAAATCAGTCTACGATTCAACCATACAGATAATTGAACTACTGTGTCAGCAAAGAACAAGAAAACTTCCCTATTTACAATAAATGTGGCTTTTCAGAAAAAATCATAACTTATAGAAAAAGTGGGAAAATGAAAGTTTTTTGTAAACAGATGCACATCAGAGATGACAATAAGTACATCATTTAGTACAGAAATAGCAGATTTAAATACATTATTTTTTACTGCACTAAAGATTAAAAACTAGAGATAGCAGTGCTGACTTTATGACCAAATCATCCATGGGCATAAAGCCAACCAGAATTCAACTGAAACAAAAATATCTTAGGTAACATTAAGTTGTGTCTCTCCAAATGTCTTAGGAAGAGTCCAATTTGGGCAAAACTTGAATTTTTAGGGTTTTCTTCTTTTTAAATTGCTATCTATGTCTGGGCTTCCTTCCCCCCCACCCCAACCCCTTGCCACTTGCTGAATGATAAGTATAGCTAAGCCACCACATTTTAAAATAAAGGTGAGGTGTTAAGCTTTTCAGTAATATTGTTCTCACTGGAAACATGAAGCTTTACAGTCGCTGAGGAAGACTGGTGATCCTTTTGGTCAGATTAGTTTTGGCTTGCTGACCACAGAGACAAAAGGAATAAGCTAGTTTTGTGGTGGCTGTCCATCTGCACAAAGCTTCACACTAACAGAAAATAATACTTTTCCACTTTCAAGTCTTATTAGGCTAATATTTAAATGAAAGTATTTACTCCAGAATTTAGCTAACAGACAGTTCTGCCTTAGAAGACACAACTATGAAAAAAAGGGCGTCTGCAGGAAGAGCTGTACTCAGCATTGGTGAGGCCCCACTTCAAGTACTTCATGCAGTTCTGGGCCCCTCACTTTAAAAAGGACAATGAGATGCTGGAGTGTCCAGAAAAAGGCAACAGGGCTCACGTAAGGTCTAGGAAATATGTCTTATCAGTAATGGCTGAGGGAGCTGTTTTTGTTTAATCTCAAGAAGATGCTCAGGGGGGACCTCATTGCTCCCTGCAAATACCTGTAAGGAGGGTGTAAGGAGGTGGGGATCAGTATCTTCTGCCATGCAGCAACAGGACCACAGGAAATTGTTTTTAACTGAGATAAGGGCAATTCAGATTAGCTACTAGAATTAAAAAAAAATCACTGTTAGGTTTGCCAGGTATTGAAATAGGTTGCTCAGGGAGGTGGTGGAGTCACCATCCCTGGAGATGTTTGAGAGGCCTCTGCATCTGGCACTGGATGATCTGGTTTGGTAGTTCAGTGTTTGCAATGGTAGGGCTGAGTGAAGAGTTGGATTGGATGATCCTGAATATCTATTCCACCCTTGATGATTCTATTCTAACAAAGTGTTGTCCTGGCATGGAAGGTAATAACTAGTCACTACTTAGAGAACAGAGAGAACAAAACTCTTAAAAATTGAGAACATGCCACAAATGTAATGATTTTTATTATGTTCACATGTCTAGCAAGATATCCTAAATATAGCCATTGTAAAAGTATTACAAAAGACACTTGAAGAGAACTAAATAAACTGTAGAAATTACAGGAAAAAGATTTCCAGGACCAGTCAGCTGGGTAATAAGGCCACGTTAAACCCAATTAATTTTAGATCTTAATAACTGGTAGAAGAGATCAAAACTAGAACACTTTCAATCACTACTCTAAATTTTTATATTATTTCTTACCTACAGGTGCATTTTGGATAGATAGACAGAAAAAAACCCCATTATCCTTGTTGAAAAACACACAAACTAAAACCAGTTTTAAATACTCCTTAAAACAAGGGTGGAAGTGGGGAGGAAAAGCAAACAAGTTGAAAAAGACATTGACAATCTTTTTTCAAATCCCTGCTGGGTATTATGAGCATATCACCAATAGGTGTGGGACCTAAAATTGTTGAAAGTGAATAAAATTTGACCCACCATCTGTTTTTCTTAAAAACAGACAATTAACGATTTAATTGACTTGGCACACTATATATTACAGTACATATGTCACACTAAATGGAGTATTTTGGTTTCTACTAAGTTGAAGAAAAGGTGCCTTGAAGCTTTCAGATTATTCTTATTTCTTGGTTGCAATATTTTAGAGACACTTTTTTATTTTGAGAAAAAAACTATGCCCAGGGCTTAAATTCTGTCATGTGCAGCTTTTAGTCTTTTTAAATGCAATGCTAAAGTAGGAAATAATGCACCATACTGCTATGCCAAATGTTATTTATTACACTGTGTCTGTGCTTTCATTTTATGAAGCCTGCGGCTGGACTGTCAGATTACAGGTGTCCTTTGGGTTGAAATAAAAAAGTTAACAGCAGCAATTGCCATGTTAACTGAATACATACTGTCTTCCTACTGCCCAAGTATAAGACATTTTCCCAGATTATAAATACACTAACACAATGTACATTTTCAGGATTACTTTTTACTTAATCTATTTCTTACTATACTTTTAAGTGGTTAAGCATTTGGAGAAAAATAGCCAGTTTGAGGAGAAAATATATTAGCACAGTCTGCTCAAATAAACAAATGCAACACAGTATCTTTAGATAGCCATAGTGCTCAATGGTTTCTGTCCTCAGATATGAAGTTGTTTTTTAACCTAAATATGATCTACAAATGTCATGTAGAAAGCAACCATAACACTTTGGCTTTTTTTTTCATGTTTCTTACAGTTAGGCTTATTATAAGATTTATTACTGCAGCTACGTGCAAAACCTACAGCTATCACATTCATACCTGTTTTAAGTAAGTGCAAGACAGAATTCTAAAAAATGCATGGTTGTATGTNNNAGGCTAATATTTAAATGAAAGTATTTACTCCAGAATTTAGCTAACAGACAGTTCTGCCTTAGAAGACACAACTATGAAAAAAAGGGCATCTGCAGGAAGAGCTGTACTCAGCATTGGTGAGGCCCCACTTCAAGTACTTCATGCAGTTCTGGGCCCCTCACTTTAAAAAGGACAATGAGATGCTGGAGTGTCCAGAAAAAGGCAACAGGGCTCACGTAAGGTCTAGGAAATATGTCTTATCAGTAATGGCTGAGGGAGCTATTTTTGTTTAATCTCAACAAGATGCTCAGGGGGGACCTCATTGCTCCCTGCAAATACCTGTAAGGAGGGTGTAAGGAGGTGGGGATCAGTATCTTCTGCCATGCAGCAACAGGACCACAGGAAATTGTTTTTAACTGAGATAAGGGCAATTCAGATTAGCTACTAGAATTAAAAAAAAAATCACTGTTAGGTTTGCCAGGTATTGAAATAGGTTGCTCAGGGAGGTGGTGGAGTCACCATCCCTGGAGATGTTTGAGAGGCCTCTGCATCTGGCACTGGATGATCTGGTTTGGTAGTTCAGTGTTTGCAATGGTAGGGCTGAGTGAAGAGTTGGATTGGATGATCCTGAATATCTATTCCACCCTTGATGATTCTATTCTAACAAAGTGTTGTCCTGGCATGCTAGGTAGTAACTAGTTACTACTTAGAGAACAGAGAGAACAAAACTCTTAAAAATTGAGAACATGCCACAAATGTAATGATTTTCATTATGGTTCACATGTCTAGCAAGATATCCTAAATATAGCCATTGTAAAAGTATTACAAAGGACACTTGAAGAGAACTAAATAAACTGTAGAAATTACTGGAAAAAGATTTCCAGGACCAGTCAGCTGGGTAATAAGGCCACTTTAAACCCAATTAATTTTATAGATCTTAATAACTGGTGGAAGAGAACAAAACTAGAACACTTTCAATCACTACTCTACATTTTTATATTATTATTTCTTACCTACAGGTGCATTTTGGATAGATAAACAGAAAAAAAACCCCATTATCCTTGTAGAAAAACACACAAACTAAAACCAGTTTTAAATACTCCTTAAAAGGGTGGAAGTGGGGAGGAAAAGCAAACAGTTTGAAAAAGACATTGACAATCTTTTTTCAAATCCCTGCTGGGTATTATGAGCATATCACCAATAGGTGTGGGACCTAAAATTGTTGAAAGTGAATAAAATTTGACCCACCATCTGTTTTTCTTAAAAACAGACAATTAACGATTTAATTGACTTGGCACACTATATATTACAGTACATATGTCACACTAGATGGAGTATTTTGGTTTCTACTAAGTTGTAGAAAAGGTGCCTTGAAGCTTTCAGATTATTCTTATTTCTTGGTTGCAATATTTTAGAGACACTTTTTTATTTTGAGAAAAAAACTATGCCCAGGGCTTAAATTCTGTCATGTGCAGCTTTTAGTCTTTTTAAATGCAATGCTAAAGTAGGAAATAATGCACCATACTGCTATGCCAAATGTTATTTATTACACTGTGTCTGTGCTTTCATTTTATGAAGCCTGCGGCTGGACTGTCAGATTACAGGTGTCCTTTGGGTTGAAATAAAAAAGTTAACAGCAGCAATTGCCATGTTAACTGAATACATGCTGTCTTCCTACTGCCCAAGTATAAGACATTTTCCCAGATTATAAATACACTAACACAATGTACATTTTCAGGATTACTTTTTACTTAATCTATTTCTTACTATACTTTGAAGTGGTTAAGCATTTGGAGAAGAATAGCCAGTTTGAGGAGAAAATATATTAGCACAGTCCGCTCAAATAAACAAATGCAACACAGTATCTTTAGACAGCCATTGTGCTCAGTGGTTTCTGTCATCAGATATGAAGTTGTTTTTTAACCTAAATATGATCTACAAATGTCACGTAGAAAGCAACCATAACACTTTGGCTTTTTTTTCATGTTTCTTACAGTTAGGCTTATTATAAGATTTATTACTGCAGCTACGTGCAAAACCTACAGCTATCACATTCATACCTGTTTTAAGTAAGTGCAAGACAGAATTCTAAAAAATGCATGGTTGTATGTGATAAAAAATAAATTGGTGACAGCAACAAGAAAGTGACTATATTCTACAGCACACTCCATTTCTGTCACTCACAGTTAAGGCCATTACACTTCGCTTTCCTGTCAATTTAGCCAAAAAATTTAAACTTTTTATTTTTATTTTCTTCATTACCACTGATAATGCTACTACAAAAAAGTTTAAATTTTCATATAATTCAGTATTTTTCAGAAATTCAAGCACAATTTCTTCCCCCTTTTGAAAGTCCTAGTTGTTAAGGCAACCACTTTCTCAATGCACATGTATGTATTTACTGTAAATCTCGTCTGTAAAAACAGTTATTTCTTGAATTATAGTGACCTTTTCTACTTGTCTAGCTTTTCTTATCCCTATCTCATCATATGTGAGATGTTGATTACTTGTTTTATTCCCTCACACTGAAGAAAGAATGCATTTAACATCATTCTTCTCCATAGAACTAATTCAGACACGTATATGTTTCACAATTTTTAATATATAGCTATTACATATCTATCTATAAATTATATGTGGCCTAATTGTTAGCAACACATAGACAATAGTCTGGAGAGAACTCTGGATTCTGGAGGCCTAGTCTTAAAAGCATTTAAATTTTCTTTTTAGGAAGGTTCTATGGTGCGGTTCCTACCCCATTAACATTAAACGGCCGCAAGTGTGGTAATGACCTCCCACGGCAAGGTTCAGTGTTTGGCTGGGTTTGCCTTGGCCAGAGCTGCTTTTAGCTGGTTTGAGCCAAGACAGAAGTTGTTTGGTAATGGTGCATTAATTGTCCTGTCTGAGCTTTTGTGCCAGTCACCTGCAGGGAAACTCTGACCAACGGGGGTAGATGCTGTATAATAATCAACAGCCCTTGGAGTTGTGGAAATAGGGGTGCAAGACAGGGGAGTGTTTTCTGCAAATTCAAAACAGTAAATGGGAATCAAAAAAGAAACCAACACAAAAAACCCAACCACAACCAAGCTGGCTGTTTGAAGTATGTAAGGATAATTGCCTAAGGAGACCCAAAGGAGAAGGGAATCCCACAAGGATCATCCTACTCCTCCAAGAACTGAACTCAGG
This sequence comes from Alaudala cheleensis, assembly GCA_013398995.1. NCBI lineage: Eukaryota > Metazoa > Chordata > Aves > Passeriformes > Alaudidae > Alaudala > Alaudala cheleensis. The sequence goes on along the minus strand of VWYE01001364.1, from coordinate 35,732 downwards.
ATGCTGATAAATTGTTGTACATTCCNCAAAAAAGTTTAAATTTTCATATAATTCAGTATTTTTCAGAAATTCAAGCACAATTTCTTCCCCCTTTTGAAAGTCCTAGTTGTTAAGGCAACCACTTTCTCAATGCACATGTATGTATTTACTGTAAATCTCGTCTGTAAAAACAGTTATTGCTTGAATTATAGTGACCTTTTCCACTTGTCTAGCTTTTTTTCTTATCCCTATCTCATCATATGTGAGATGTTGATTACTTGTTTTATTCCCTCACACTGAAGAAAGAATGCATTTAACATCATTCTTCTCCATAGAACTAATTCAGACACGTATATGTTTCACAATTTTTAATATATAGCTATTACATATCTATCTATAAATTATATGTGGCCTAATTGTTAGCAACACATAGACAATAGTCTGGAGAGAACTCTGGATTCTGGAGGCCTAGTCTTAAAAGCATTTAAATTTTTTTTTTAGGAAGGTTCTATAGTGCGGTTCCTACCCCATTAACATTAAATGGCCACAAGTGTGGCAATGACCTCCCATGGCAAGGTTCAGTGTTTGGCTGGGTTTGCCTTGGCCAGAGCTGCTTTTAGCTGGTTTGAGCCAAGACAGAAGTTGTTTGGTAATGGTGCATTAATTGTCCTGTCTGAGCTTTTGTGCCAGTCACCTGCAGGGAAGCTCTGACTAATGGGGGTAGACACTGTGTAATAATCAACAGCCCTTGGTGGTTGTGGAAATAGGGGTGCAAGACAGGGGAGTGTTTTCTGCAAATTCAAAACAGTAAATGGGAATCAAAAAAGAAACCAACACAAAAAACCCAACCACAACCAAGCTGGCTGTTTGAAGTATGTAAGGATAATTGCCTAAGGAGACCCAAAGGAGAAGGGAATCCCACAAGGATCATCCTACTCCTCCAAGAACTGAACTCAGGATGCTGATAAATTGTTGTACATTCCTCCCCACTGCCCTCTGCAAGTGGAAGGCAAATGTTAATGTTATGGCACAAAAAACACTGAAAAATGGAACTTAATCCAGGGAAAAGGAGTAGATACTAGCAAGGTTATCTGCCATCTTATCTATATTTTTAATAAAGTTCCTTTGTGGAACTTAGACAATCTGAATGCTAGACTTAAAACATGAATAAGACAAAGAAGAAATTCTTAGTTCTTTTTTATTGTGTTCCCTTTTGCTCATGCTTAGACTGAATGTATCACTCTACTGAAGTGCAAGTTGCTCTTTATCCCTTCCTTTGGCTGCATCTGGATGACACAGCTATCATAGTTTCTTCAGATCACCTCTCTGAATATCTCCTCAAAGAGGCAGAATTTAAAGCCCCACGATTTTAAGGACAAAGTGTTCAAAAATTCACCAAGCAAAAATTTTTTAAATTCCTGCTTTAAATTTAAATTCCATTTATTTTCCTGGCTATTTCCAAGAATTCAGTTGAGTTTTAAATAACATCATCAAGAGATCTTCTAATTTCCATTATTATTAAATGCATACTAAAATCACCTTATAAGGCTGACTTGTGAACTCGCTTGTTTCATGTCATCTAATTAATTTCAACAGGTTAACTTCTACATTTGTTCAGTAATTTACATTATAGTCAGAGACTAAGTTGTTGTAATATCTCTTTAATTACCACTTAATTACAGTGTTGGTCATGACACCTATTTAGTAAAGTTCATTTTCTTCACAAATGGGTCTCTGTAACAATTCAAACAGTTCAACTTAAAAGTCTTAAGTTACTAACAAAAGCAATAATCAAGATTTGTTAAAGGTACATCTTCATATCTCTATATTTTCCCAAGTAATTTAAAATGCAGATTTAATTAATATTATACCCTATGGTTTTATATGTTTTACCATATGTGTTAATCATTAAAAAAATAAAAAACAACCCAAACCCGCCTACCATCTCCAGTTCCATTTAAAAAGGAAAAAACCTACTATTAGCAAAAATTGAAACAAAAATCTTAAATGCCTTTGTATATGATCAAAGCTTCTTGAAACAATTTCAGATTTCCAAGACATGGTAATTTCATGTGCTTCTCTCCTAAGCCCCAGTTATAAGTGGTTAAAAACAGCATCCCAAGATGAGGAGTCAGCTGTGGTCTTCTTTCATTAGCTGTCTCCATCACCTGTTAATCAGCATCAATACAGTTTTCACCACAGAATTACAATTTCATTCTGTTTTACTTTCACAATGCAGTTGTACTTTCATGTAGGTAAAATAATTGAAATTGCACATACATGTTAGATTGTTCAACTGCAAAAAATATGTCTGTCTGTGTATTTTTAGGGTTTATTTTTTTTTTAATTGAAAGGTGTTACTACTTGAGAATGTTTTTTTCCATGGTAAAGGAAAAAATATATAACTCTGGTCTTTACAAACTATAAAGGAAGACGTATTTTCCTGGTAGCTCCCAAAGTGATAAAACTAAACCAGAAAACTATCTCCAAGGGACATTGGATTGATAGAAAATGTTTTTATTGTCAGTATCATGACAAGTAATTCAGAGCAAGAGAAAACTGGATATAATTTTTAGAGGAATGGCATTAAAAAAAAGTGCAAGTTTATATTTCAAAATCGTCATTTTTTCCTGCTTAAAAAAAATCCAAAATATTTGTTTCCCAGATTTCTTCCAGAATTACATAGTATACAAATGTTGACAATTCTTTTGGAATCCGAGGTGCTTTTTGATACCTAAAGTTAAACACAGAGTAATAGGGGGAAGCTATCATGGAGAGTATAAAGAAAAAGTCTTTTTACCCCCCCATTACTTTTTCTTTCACTTTAACTAAGAGATTCTAGAAAATTAATTCTGATTATTCACTGTATTTTTAGAGCAAATGCGACCAAAGACTGCATCAGAAGCACTGAACAGCATGTTGTCTGGGAACCAGTACATTTGCCTAGTCCTATCACCTTGGAGCTTCCTAGGGTTTCTCTGCCACCCACTTTCTCAGGTATTCAATCAGATTTCATGAATATTCCTGAAGTTACAAAGAATTTCAGATCAGCTACTCTCATCATGTGTTACTTCAGCTTAGCAGCTCACTTTTTACATGATTTTCAAGAGTTTTATTATGGAAAGGGAGAGGAAAAAAGAAAAGGAGAGAAGAATGAGATGGAAAGAGAGTGGAAAGAGTGGGAGAGAAGGGGAGACAAAAGGAGAGAAGAGAGTGGCCTTGGCAAATAGACTTTTTTGTTTAAACGGAAAGACTTTTCTCCAATATCTGGAGAATCCATTAATTTCAAATGAGAAAAGATACAGCAGATACGAAAAGACAGAAATGTAATAACAATAATAATGATGACTACAACAACAACAAATGTATTTTGAGCTGTTGATTAGAGAAAATAAAGACTCAGTGTTTAGACACCTTAGCACCACCTTGGAGCACAGGCCAGTCAGCACAGTATTTTGTTTTCTGATAAAATTGAATATTTCAGCATTTTGCAAATACTGCTAGTGGTTAAATAAAAACCAACAAAAAGCTAAAGCTAAAGGCAAAGACAGATGTCACTCTCTTTCTATTATTAAAGAAATTTATATGCCTTGATTTAGAATTCAAGGATAAAGATGATTGCCTATTTTTTGATGTGACAAGACAGAAAGAAAAGTCCTCTCAAGATTAGAGATTGGATTTTCGCCTTAGCTTTAAGGAATGCAAATTCACACTTTACATCTCACTTTGATAACAAATTTGCACCATGGGGATCAACAATGTGTTATTCTATGATTTTTCATAATTCAGGAAATACTTAATGCATAGAAATACACTACACAGGGCTAAAAGAAAGAGAAAAAAAAGCATTATTATGGATTTTTAATTGAAAAATGCAAATTTTTATTTCATTTCCATTTCTTGCATTAAGTATAATGATGAAAGGGTATATCCAATATATATTTTAGATAACCAATATGAATTATCAGCATAAATAAGCCTTCTTTTAAGTTAAAACTCTCTTTGAATAGTCTTTCATATAATTTTCAATTTAAAAAAATTAAAATTTTAGAAAAACTAAAAGTTTTTTTTACTTTATAAAAGTAAAATAAAGAACATCAAACAGAAATTCACATAATGCTCTGTGTGGCAAAGAAACTAGATTTTAGTAAACTATTGCTTCAGCGTCAAAAAAAATATGATTAAAACTTACAAAAAGTTTGGCAATAACACCAATTACTGTGAAAGTATAGGCTCATCAGTTCAGAAAAATAATTAATTAATTTATTGCGAGGTAATTTAATGATTAGTGAACTATCTGTGCACCATCTTTGGAAGTAAGCATTGTCAGAGAGTAAGCTGGTGTAATTGTTTTGCCTGGGGCAAGGGGTAGTTTTCTTGGCATTGGTAAGACACTGATGTTTCACCTATCACTGATCAGTGCTTGCACAGAATCTAAGCTCTGGTGTTCCCCACCACCCTCACAGGGAGGAGGCTGGGGTAGCACAAGCAGGAGGAGGGGACACAGCCGGGACAGCTGATCCAAGGGACAGCCCACACCATTTCATGTCATGCTCAGCAACAACAGCCAGGAGAAGAAGGGAGATTGGGACTTCCAGAGATACAGAGTTTGCATTCCCAAGTAACCATTAAGAATAATGTTGCCGTGCTATCCTGAAGTAGCTGAATATCTGCCTGAAAGCAGGAAAAGGAAAAGGAGTGCCTTGCTTTGTTTTGTTTGCATGTGCAGCTTTTCATTAACTTATTAAACTCTATCTCAGTCCATGAGTTTTCTAACTTTTTCCTTTAGATTCTCTCCCCCATCCTGCTGCAAGGGGTGCGAGCACGTGGCCATGAGGGATTTAGCTGCCTGCTGGGGTTAACTGCAACAGTCAGGCAAATGTAAAGCATTGTAGCTCTTAGGAATTTTCTCTGGAAGTCTGTCACAGAAAATGCCAACCAACAGCAAACTGAAATAAAAAGCCAGCAATAAATGCAAGATACACTCTAATCCAATTTAAGTAATTAATAGAAATTTCTCAGAATATGAAAATACACGATGAAAAAGCCCACTGATGTTGTTTTCAAGCACAATAGCGCTCACAAAAATTAATTATAGACTTGGTGGGAAAAGAAGGGAAAAAAAGAATATTCTCATGGCATATGCTTGGAAATATGGAAAATCCAAAAGTTTAAGTTTGAGAAGTGCAACATCTCAATCAGTTATACTTATTCTTTTGAGTGTTTCATCGTGAAAAATTTGAAAAATCTCCATACATACACTTTAAGTTCTGACTATATTTTAAATAGAGTGCTGACCTACTTGCAGCTACCCGACATACTGAAATATTCAAACCCAAATAACTAGCTTCACTCTTCGTCCAAGAAAGATACATTTTCAGCCCTCTGTTCCATGCAATGCCAACAGATGAAGAAATTAGGCAACTAATATGCCATGATGTTACTTCAGTAGACAAACAGATGGAAATCTTACTTCTGTCACCCTTTCACAGGCTGAAGTAGCAGGAAATGCAGCTTAGTGTTTTGAAAGCTGACATCTCCAGAGACTGCCACACAAGGACCTTCACCACTGCGAGCAAATTGATGCAGTGCAGCCAGGAGGGGAGCCTCCATCAACTCCAATTCAAGTGCAGTGAAAGGAGACTAATCAGGCATGGCAAATTCTCAGTGTTGTAAAATGTGTGTTGAAAAGAGACAGGTTTGAAGTCAGGAATCGTGGCCAGGCAGTGGAGAACACAAAAACAATGTACTGTAAATAAGAAGGTAGATTCACTCAGAGATAAGAAAAGACATAAGTATGGACACAGAACTGTATATTCCTGCCACTTTTTAGAGATATCCTGTTATTCTATCATGTTGGGCTTTAAATTCTACCCTTTGCCCAGGAGAATCTTCCAAAAACATGAATGCTTTATTATTTGTTTATTTGTTTTTACTTTCAGTTACAGAGATAAAGTTCAAAAATGCTTGTGAGAAAATTCTAACGTAAACAAGCTGTTTTGAGTATATTTTTACCCCCAAATCAAAGATAAATAGCTAGTCTCTTGTAACATATATGCTTAATGCAGAAGACAACAAAGCCAGTTGCAGTTAAATACACACTGAAATACTGCAGAGGACAAATCAGAGTAACAGCCACTTAGTCCAGTGTCCTGGTTTAAGCAGTAGCTAATACTTAGGGACATAGCAAAAGATGACCTTTCCACATTTAATGTATTCATACTGCCCAACCGACCAAGGTCAGAGCAGTGAAAATCCTTCCCCTTCTTTATGGATAACACTATCACAAAAGGTTGGATTGCTAAATGCTTTTAATTAAATATTGTAAAGCAGAAAAAATGACCTACAATTTTATTGAACAAAATTAAAAAGTCGTGGGAGTCACCTTCAAACAAAAACTTGTCTGACCAGTTCTCCACTGACCAGAGGGGAATTGTAGAAAAGGATCATAAGTCATATGCCACCTTCCTTTAATCAAAAAATTACGTAGAATTATGAATATTAAATTGACTTGTTGAAGACAAGCTTATTTTAAATCAACTTCGAAAATATAATATTAAACAGCAATGACATGTGGAGAATCAGAATAGTTAGGGTAGAAAAAGACTTCTGAACATGGCCTAGTCCAACCTGAGATCATCTAGTCCAATAGCCAAATCAGATTTAAAACTCAATATTCAAAAAGAAGCTTATATACAATAAGGATCAGGAAATAAATATTTTGGGACATAGAAAAGTGAAATGGAGAAAAAGAATACAATTTCATTTTCTAAGAAATTCCTTTCAGACTGAAGGCCTATTTCACCAAATTGGGAAAGTTAACAGAAAAATGAAAGTTTCTCAATACCAAAAATATACACCTTCCAGAAATTACTTCAAAAGACATCCAAAAACCACCACACTAAAATACATTCTGATGCAACCACTTTTAGAGACACAGCTTGTTGTTAGTTTTAAACTACCTGAGACCAATATATTTTCTTTGAAAGATTACAGAGTTACAAGAAATAAAACTTTTAAAAAATATTGAAAAGCTGAATTCCAGTGGCTGTGTAATATGCTGTAATTTTTTAACCCTCTACTACATGATATTTTTAAGACCTTCTTTACAATGTAACCTGCATAGCCTTTTAACTACTCAGAAATACCACTTAAGATATTCTGAAAGATCAAATCTGATGCAACACTGATTTATATTTGTCGCTATACATTTTATGTATTAAGTATATAATTCTGAATATTTAGAAAAACATAGTAATATTTGACTATTTGTTGGATTAAAATTTTGTGTGTGGTTAAATACACATGTACACAAACAAATTGCATGCAGTCTCTTGATTAAGGGTAGGAAATGGCTAGTAGAGCAGCAGTTGTCTTTTCATTCAAACCCAAATATAAAAATAATATCCTGATAAAGAGCAAATTCCTTGTTTCAGCAGTACAACAAACATGAACCTTTATAATAATGAAGATGAACTGTTGAAGACTGAAATGTTAAAAAACCTGCTGGAATAAATTTTTAATTAAAAGCTAATATCCCAATAGCTATAACAAAACAAGCAAAAAGAACAACAATAAAAAAAAAACCAAAAAACAAAAAACTAAACACCCCAACCCAACAATGAACTCTCTCAAAAAAACCATACCAAACAAAAAAACCTAAAACAAAAACAACAACAAACCCCCCCCACCACAAAATCTGTTCTGATGTTATGCATCAAAGTTTTGGAAGAACTAAGTTTCTAGGGAACAACATGATCATTTGTAAACAGCTCTCTCATAACTCCCAAAAACTACTAACAACTAATAATCAAACAACATAGGTACTCCATCAGAAAGAAGAACAAAAATTTCCAATTTGCCATAAAGCAATAGCAGAAAACTAAGTCATTTTGCTGTACCCATGATTCTGTGAAAAGAACTTGAGTTGTGACTCAAAGTGAAGGTTTAAAAGCTTAAGAAATGTACAATTTCTTAAGGTGATTTTTGTAGTGTAGGACAGAGATGCAAATACAATTTCTATTTTCAGAAAGTGTTCCAAAGGATATCTGAAAAGTACAGAGATGTAAACCTGAGATGTAACAAGACTGTAGAAATTATAATTAAGCTTAAATTCAGCTGACACGTGGATAAAAATGACATCCACAAAGCACCATGGCTTTTTTAAAGCAAAGTCCTGCATGATAAATCCACTAATGCTTTCCAGTGAGATTAGCTGGCATAGACATGAGAGAAATCCAGTCCAGGTGTACTATTTGCAGTTCTAAAAGAGCATTTGAGGAAGCGCAATTGGAAGGTTCTTACAGAGATTAGGAATCCTTTCATAAAATGACAGGCTTTTTCTGCATGTTTGCTTAAAATAGAGTTAGATGATGGTAAAATTGAATGGGCAGTTCTGCCAGAGGAGAGAAGTCACTAATGGACTTCTTCAGTATCTAATCTGTTTCACTGACTCACAGACTGGGTAAGGCTGGAAGGGAACACAGTGAGTCACCAGGTCCAACCTCCCAGCTCAAGCAGGGTCATCACAGAGCACATTGCCCAGGAGAGTGTCCAGATGTTGAGTATTTCCAGGTCTTGAATATTTCCAGTGAGGGAGATTCCACAAGCTCTCCAGGTAATTCCTTCCAGTGTATGGTCTCTGCACATTAAAGAAGTTCTTCCTCATGTTCAGGTGGAACTTCCTGTGCATCAGTTCTTGCCCATTGCCTCTTGTCTTTTTGCTTGGCACAACCAAGAAGAGCCTGGATCCATCCTCTGATACCCTCCCTTCAAATACTTATAGACACTGATGGCATGTCCCCCAAGGTCTTTTCTCAAGATTGAACAAACCCAGCTCCCTCAGTCTTTCCTCATAAGAGAGATGCTCCAGTGCCTTAATCATTGTTTTTGCCCTCCACTGGGCCCACTCCAGGAGCTCCATGTCTATTTTTCACTGAGGAGTCTAGAACTGGACACAGCACTCCAGATCTACCTCTCTAGGGCTGAGTACAGGGGCAGGATCACCTCTGCTCTTCCTAATGCAGAACACTATGCCTTGGCCACACAGGCACACTGATGGGCTCACGGTCAGTTTGCATCCACCAGGACCCCTAGGTCCTTCTCCACAAAGCTGTTTCCAGCAGGTCAGCCCCCAGCCTGTACTGGTCCATGGGATTATTTTTTCCCAAGTGCAGGACCCTGCACTTGCCTTTGTTGAATTTCAAACTGTTTTCTGCCCATCTCTCCAACCTCTCAAGATCCTTTTGAAGGCCTGGACAGCCCTCTGGCATGTTGGCCACTCCTCCGAGCTTTGTGTCATCAGTGAACTTCTGCCCCTTCATCCAAGTCATTGATGAATAAGTTAAACAATACTGGGCCCAGTATGGAACCTTGGAGGACACCATTAGTGAAAAACCTCCAACTAGACCCTCTGTCACTGATTATGACCCTCTGGGATCTGCCATTCAACCAGCTCTCAATCCACCTCACTGCCCAATCATCCAGTCAACACTTCCTGATTTTGTCTAAGAGGATTTTGTGAGAGACAGTGTTGAGAGCCCTGCTGAAGCCAAGGTAGACAATATCCACTGCTCTGCCCTCATTGATCCAGGTAGTTGTTTCACTGCAGAAGGCAATCTGGTCAAGTCTAATTTACCTTCAGTCTATCCATGCTAAATACTTTTAATCTAATACTTCTTGTCATGCATATGGATACAGATGGCCTTCAGAATGAGGTGCTCCATTACTTTTCCAGGGATTGAAATCAGGCTGACTGGCCAATAGTTCCCCATGTCATCCTTGTCCTTTTTGAAGACCAGGGTGAGATCTGCTTTTTTCCAGTCTCCAGGCACCTCTCCTGATCATCACAACCTTGCAAAGACAACTGTGAGTGACCTCACTATGGTGTCCAGAAGCTCTCTCATGGACACATCCTGTCAGAGCCCATGGACTTGTGAATGTCAAGTTTGCTTTGGTGTTGTCTAACCAAACCTTCCTTCACCAAGGAAAATCTTCCTTCCTTAACTCCCTGGTCTGTGTAAGAGAACCCTGAGGCCTGATCATTTCAGAGAAGACTGGTGCAAAGAAGACATCTGATAACTCTGCCTTTTCTGCATCCTCTGTTACCAGAATCACCCTCCATTTACTAAAAGCCTAAATTTTCCTTTTGTTTTTCTTCTGTTATTGATGTATTTTAAGAAGCTCTTATTGTTGTCCTGGACACCCTTGGCCAGATTTAATTGCAGATGGACCTTGGCCTTAATGATCTCATTACTCTGACAATCTCTTTATACTTATTCTAAGAGGCTGCCTCCATTACTGCTTTTATATCTTATGTATTTCCTGTTTATGCTTGAGTAGTGACAGGAATTCTTTATTTGTGTACACACCTCTTGTCCCCTCTGTCTGATTTCTTACTTGTTAGGATGCATCATTCTTGTGCAAGGTTAGAAGTGATCCTTGGATATCAACCAACTCTCTCAGACCCCATTTCCCTGTGGTGTCTTTTTCCACAGGATTCTTCCAGAACATCCCCAAAAACTGAAGTCATCTCTCGTGAAGTCAATGGCTGCAATTTTACTTGCTGCCCTGCTTCCTCCTCACCCAGTATTGATCTTCACAATCTCATGGTCACTAAAGCCAAGGCTGCTCCCAACCTTCGTATCTCCAAAAAGGCCTTCCCAGTTCATTAGTATGACGTTGAGCAGAACACCATTCCTTGTGGGATCCTCCAGTACCTGTGTCAGAAAGCTGCCATCAGTTCCTTCCAGGATCCTCCTGGACTGCTTCTGCTTTGCCATGTCGCTTGTCCAGCAGATGTCAGGGTAGTTAAAGTTATTGTCTGACAATATATTAGAAGATGGAAAACAAGGCTAGCAGTGAAATGACTAAGGTAAGGTTGCTGATGATAGTTTACACAAAACAGTAATGAGCACAACTACCTGCAAAGAAATAAAGAAAGGTCTGGCAAAATCGAGTAAGCAGTAAAATGGAAAATTAAATACATTGAATTTTCTAGGGGAAAAAATGAAAAGGCATCAGATGAAGCAAGTAGAACTATAGTGAGCAAAATGAAATGTTTCACTGAAATATCCTCACCAAAAATATTTAGCATACTAAAATTATATGTAGGCTTGAGAGAAAAAACAGACAAAATCATGGATGAAAAAATCCATCACTAAATACACTGGATTTTGGAAGTGTCTATGCCACAAACTATTAGGGAGTAAGAAAACATTTTGTAGAAGTATCACTACATAATTGCTTGCTCTATTTTCCTTATGTTGTAACCAGTTAAATGAATCTTTATAAGAATATGGGAACAGTTGTAGAGAGGCATAATAACCTAGGGATTACAAACAGGAAATTTTATGTTGAATGCATTGTTTGAAAATTCTATAAAAATATTATTAACATATTTGGATAAGGCTGACTGAGCAGAGTCAGAAAAATTCAGTAGTGAATTGTGGCCAAAAAGCAGGAAGAACACACGAGTTAAATACAAAACCAATTATTATCTTGGTATTAAGTAACAAGGGAAAGTGCCCCAAGTTCTGAAATGGATGCACTTTTGCTCAACATGTTCAAGAGATATCTGAAATAGAAATTATCTTGAATTATAAAACTTGCAATAACTTTCAACAGACATGGAATCATTAAAGAGAAATTTATCCTGTATTAGTAAACTGTTGGTTACTGGTGTTGCACAGAAAGAAATGTTTAATTTTTTTAAAAATACAAAGTAGTATTTGCATTTAAGAATTTGAGCTAATCATAAGACTTACATGGATTAAAATAATTTGCACAGATTTTCATCATTAGTGGGAATCTCTGCATGTCATTCTTTCTGCAAAATGTAGTTAGGATACACAAGGAAAAAAACTGGGGGCAGAATCCCATTAAATAAGTAATTTATATGATCCTATCTATTTAATGCACCACAAAACACACAAAGAGAATAAGAACATGATGAGAAGCACAGAAAAGAGTAGATAGAAAGGCAACAGAAATAATCAGAACAGTGAAAATACCACAAGAGTATATGCACTGGAATTTTTAAAACTCATCAGTTCAGAAAGTAGAAATGTCTCATAGATTTAATTCCTGATTTTGAAGTGCAGAAAGCATAAAATCTTCACTTCCCCCATCCTCACAACAAGGGGGATTTAACTTAAGAAACACATCAAATGTCTTGTGAAACCCAAAACTACACAATTTAATTGTCTGCAATCTCCCTGAAGTTTAGTTGTTGTGTTTTTTTTTTTTTTTCAGCAAGAATTAAAGCTGTATTTTTCTTGGTAGAATGAACATGAAAGCACATGTTTCATAGATAAGATACTTTCACAGTTTGTCAAAATGAGACCTTCCTGAAGTCTGTGTTATAATTAATGTATCTTATTTCACACATTTGAAATTCATGTCTCTAGATATAGTTAGGGCACTAACAATGGATTCAAATAATTCAGTATTCTGTCACCAATAGAAAAGAAATCGCTGTTGGGCAGTTAGTCATGGAAAAATATCTCTGTGCCATCTGTGACAAAAAACCTCAGATGTGTCTGAAACTCAGTGCTTACTGCTAGGAAAATAGGATGAAATGTGGATCACAAACTCCAGAAGGCTATCCCAGGCTGCACTAGTATCCCAAGCACTCAGGAACACAAGCCATAGTGCTCGAAGCAAGATGAACATCATGCTTTAAGCATTAAAAGAAACCTTCTGAAATACTGGGTGTCAGAGTGTAAATCCCATAGCCTAAAATTATATCATCAAGGTGGAAAATTGAACATGCAAGTAGTCTACTTTGCTTCAAATTCACTTTTTACCTGCACAGCTATCTAACTTGGCATCTTAAATAATCCTGTGCTAAAACCTATCATTGCACTTCAGTCAATGTAACCTTCTTCAACTTTATTTTCTTATGCAATTAGATTGGAGTATGTCTGATGCATTAATAAACAGATTTTGTCCTAACAGGAGGCAGAACTATCACGAGAACGTACTGATCTAAGAGATTTCAAAGAATAGAGAAAAATAAAACAGAGAGACCACAAGAGAAAATTTTCCCTCAGATTTGGCCACAGCACAGAAACCGAGGGTATGATATCAGGACCTAACAGAAAAAGACTGCCCTGAGGTTTCTTTTGTCTGTTTCAGAAGACTCAAATCTGACCTAAACAGAAGTTCAGCTTTCCCACATGATGCTGGTAGAGAATTGTTTTGTACTATGTTTACATTACTGATTTCATTCCCTACAGCATTTTATTAATTTACACCATAGTTATTGACATGATTTGTTAATCCCACAAATTTTGTAATACAGTTTATGTTGAAAGAGTGTATAAGGAATATCTTGTACTTAATCTTTCAAACATGTCCAAAGTTACAAAAGAAGACAAGTGTGTATGAAAACTATTTTACACTTAAAATTCTCATTTCTAATTTTCCAGAAAATATAATATTCTATTGCTAGATTATAAATTTTTTTGCAAATCAAAATAAATTCACAGTTCTGCAAAAGCTTATGTCAGGAAAATGGATTTCTTTGAAGGCTCTGCCATTAGTTTGCTTGTCTCATATTTTGTGCAGCTGTTTTTTACTCAATTATAAATGAAGACCCTTCAGTTCCAGTGTTTGAATATGTTAGAGATTGTTTCTCTACTGCTGTTTAGCTAGATACCTTTTTCCTCTTCACCATGGCTTTGACATAGAAGTGCAACTGTGACAATATGGCACCATTTCCTGAAATATTGAATGATCCTAAGTATTTATGCAACCTGCCACCAGTTAAAATTATTAATTTGTAGTTTCTTTTCATAGTACTGATATGGGAGGTCTGAAAATAATCCATTATTTATTTGTTTTACTTGGTAATTTCACAAGCACCAAAGTCTGATCTCATATCTAAAGAAAGAATTATGGTTTTCAAATAATCCCAAAAATTATTATGTGAAAATAATTCACTTACAATTTCTAAATATTCCATGTTTTTACTTACTAATGCTACACATACATTTGAAGCCTGAAAAAGAGCCAAAACAGTTTATACTACAGTGGACAACAGATAAAATATAATCTTTAGTGAAGCAGTGTTTGTATTTCTGTACTGCCTAATCCTGATATTAATTATTCTACCTTTAAAGTTGTTTTATTTTATGGGATACTGGAAAAGGGATTTAAAAACAACAATGAAAATTTATTTACTTTAGAACAGTCTCACAAATATTTAGCTCTATTTTTAATATTTAAATATTTATAATATTTATCCATCTATTAAAACCATAAAATAACTCCATATGCAACACCTCAAAGTAGAAGTAAAAAAAAGATTTTTACTATTTCTCAAAAACTTCCTAGATACTCTCAAATGGCAGATACATAAAGGAGAATCAACTGTTAGTTCCTGTAAGAACATAAATTTAAAATAATTACTCAGCTAAAAACTGATATATATTTAAAAATATTTTAAAATTATTTTTTGTCTATTTCTATCACTAAAAAAGATTAAATACTATTGTTGTCAGAAAGGAGGTGTCCTTCTATCTTGCATTATAAGCAAGTATATAATTTTGGGGGACAATGGGGAAAGGGCACACATCCCATAATCTTTTGTTCCTCATATTCCATTAGGAATTGGAACAATCTTAAAAATGTCTGCCAGAATCAGACCCAAATGTCACGTAGCTTTAAGAATGTCTTTATGAATTTTGATGGAATGAGGCACGGATATCTCCACTACCTCTAGGTAAGTTGAGTCTGAGAAGCACAGAAGCAGATAATTAGGCATCAAAATCTTTTAGCAGTAAATTTGTTAGTAAGTAATGTTATCAAGTGCAATATCAAGTAATTTACTCTCACATAAGTAGATCTGTAAAGTGAAACAATAAAATATACAGTACCCATATGATCTATATGCATTTTGTTGTGTTGTAGTGGTTTCATTTTGAAAACAGCTTTACAAGTTCCTGAGAAATGCCCATTAGCAGCTGGAGCACTGAAGGAAAGCTATTCCTTGAGTTATTCAATTGCATTTTATGAATTACCTTAAACGAGTGTAATTTGTGCCTTTCAAGATTGGTCCATGATGAAAACTAAAACAAGGGCAGTGGGAATGATGAGAAGATTCAGTTCAAAAATCAAAGTGCTGGATCTAATGTAAAATGCTCAAGTAATTGAACCTTTCATGTAAGCAGGAATTAACAAGACTTAAAAGCATAATATATACATGTATAAATAAATACAGTATCAGCCTTAGCTAGATATCTAACTGGATAGTGGAATTTGTGAGGTGGAAGAGGTCAAGTTAAAGTAATACATTTGATCTAGTCAAGAGATCAATAAACAAGTTAGGCATACATTCTAAAGAATTCATAAAATAAACTGAAATTTCCTTTGACCCTGACTTCTAGAAATCATCATTCTTTGAAGTATTTCTAAATATTCTCTGAAAAGGGAAAATTCTTTCAAATTTTTTAATTCTAGTAAATAATCCAGTGTTATGTCACAGTTCTGCACTGTTCTAATGCAAATACTCAGTTTACTTCATTGGACTTTCTCTCAAATTCTAATTCATAAATTTCAAAACTTAAATTACAGAACAGCTGGTAATCCCAAACACTACCGATTTCTGCATCTGTTTTCAGCACCTACCATCAGTACTAGAAAGAACAACACAGTTTTAAAAACAACAGCTATAGCAGCCCCTCAAAACCTGACTTGCCCTTGATACTCTTTCCATTTTATTTTATTACCATTGCCCAATTTCTGATATGTCTAATGAACACATCCTCTCAGGGATCAAAGTGAAGGCAACTTAGATAAAAAAATTATCCCATACTTTGGATTGGTGGTGAGGTGGTGGTGGGGAATCCCACAAAATAAACCCAAACCAAAACAAAAGGAGAAAAAAAAGGCAATTCCCCCCCCAACCACCACCACAGAGCACCTATCCATTGAGTGCTTGCTGGATTCAAGTGCTATTTAGTGAATTAATATAAAGTACCATTGTAGGGCAAGAGAGAAATAGATTCAATATCTAGGCGTACAATCACAAAGTTGATTGTATGAAGATGCTGTTGTGAATGCTCACTCTTTCTGTACCCTTCTACCTATTCATATTCAATTAATTTTGTTCTTGCAGAACTATAGCTTCTAAGAATAAATGTAACTCATGAATAAAAGAAGACCTAGCATATAAGAATAGACAATAATCCTCTGCCTTCTGCAAACTAAAATTGTTGCAAGTAAAATTAATTTGATCAGGAAAGGATAATGTAAATAAAAGAATTGACAACTTGAGCTCTGCAAGTTAGAGTTCAGATCTAAAACTCATCCTTTTCCACTCAAATATGGTTCTGTTTTGCTGTATTAGCAAATTATTAAACTTGTTTATACTAATCATTCTGTTGCCCCTTTCAACAGCCTGAATGTGAAAATCCTGGATTTTAATGATTACGGTGCAGCAAAGTACTAAGATCTTCCCATCTTAGTCCACTAGATCTGTATATCAAGAGTGCCCAAGTGCATAGTGTACCATACCACTATGGAGCTTTACTTTACACTACAGGAAAGTTATGGACAGAAAAAAATCCCAGCAAGTCACATTGTGCAGGTTTATTTGCAATATGCTCATTCACCCAATCTGCCAATTCTCAATAACATCAGCTCCATTTCTAATACACACAGTCTCTGGTTTAATTTTTGCCTCTCCTCTCTCATTTTCTAACGAATAATCATACTTTCCACTATCTTGTTTTGGTGCTAAAAATAAACCATGCAATTAAAAAAGTTCTTGTAAGAAAAACATACATCTATGGTAAAAGTAATAGAAAAATAACAAACAGAACTTTTTCTATAATAATACAGAAATACATATATATGTCTGTTGCATTTAGCTTTTTTTTGTTCATGCTTGATAAAAATTGTATGTTCTTCCAGAAGTATCAAATAGCAACAGATGGTTTATATAGTGCATTATGTACTTTAAGACCATAAAGAACAACATTATCATGTTTTTCTTTGGCTTGGCTCAAAACTTAGCAGTAATTCAAGTTGTTCACTTGCACTAGTTTGGCTTTTTTATGTTATGATAGGTATTAATTTTCAAAAGAACGCAGGAAGTATTTATTTTTTTTACTCATACATCTTTAAATAACCATAAAATTATTTCATTTTAATGGCCCTCAATATTAAATAACAGAAAATAAGAGTGAAGTTATATGCCAAAACTAAGCTGCTGTAACAACACATCAAACAAAACGCGTAGAGTTTCATGTAACATAAGACCTTTAAAAGACCGGTTTTTTGTATTTCTTTTTTACAATTCAGCTTATAATTTCCTGTATTTTTTAAAACTGACAGAACTGAAAATAGAATGCATCCACTAATATGAAAGAAAACCCTTTCATAATATTGGCCTAAATTTTGGGACACCATTACATTTGCTTCCAGTGATGTGTCATTACCTTTGTAGTTAACCTTGAAACCAATTGAGCCCACACTTTCATCCGTTTGAAGGTGCAGCCACATCTGACTGCTCATGCTCACAATTAAGTCTGGTACAAAGCTCCCGGTTAACCTACAGATAGAAGAAAAATCTCTTTAAAGCCATTAAGCATTACATAAGGAGTTTTGTTTTCTTTTTAAATAAGAAAACTAAATAACGATCAAGCACGTTTATAATGTTTGCTTTTAAATTCATTGCGTTCAGCTCACACTAAATAACTTATTTACTGGCTGGCCAGGCAAGACAACTCTCACATTTCCAATGACTAGAAATTTGATAGTAGTCTACCAACACATGCATCTACTGCTTGTGTTGTATTGAAATATTTCATCTCACTCTCAGTTGCTGCTCCAGAAAAGTATGCAATTTCCCTAATCCTTAAGCTTATCTGACAATCCAGTGCCCATTACTCAGGTACATGAAGGCATATCAATGGCACTAGAAGCCCATAAAGAGGCATTCTTTGATTTTTCCAGTATGCAACTACCCACTCTGAAATACATACCTGCATATTTAAAAGAAAGCTGTTATTTTAAAGTAGCAACATTAGTATGAAGGTCCATGTGCTCCCTGCACTCTCTCACCTCCTCTTATCACCTCTTCTACAAAAAAGGAAGAACAGCCTGACAAGACTCAGCTGTTGTCTATTCCTTCATTAAGAAAACTAACAAATGTGACAACTTTAAAACCTTTTACTGTTACAGGGTGCTGATTAATAGAAAGAACTAAACTTGATTTTCTTTTTTTTTAATTTTTTAAAAATTTTAATATTGCTTGCACAAATTTGTAGATCAGTGCAATTCTAAATGTTGATTCCATCTCCTGAATGAACAGTGTGATGGCAATAAGGAAATATTTTGAAAGCTGCAGTTTGATGTTATATTGCATTTTCTTCCCAAAATTTTGTCTCAAATTTGGTTATAGTTTATTATCTGAAATGAAATGCTGAAAAGTTTCCAGATATTTTTCACTCCTGTAAAGTGGATCACAAGCACAATACTAAATAGCAGTGAAAACTGCTCATTTTTTGAAGTTCTAACCATTCTTTAAAGCTAGCTGAAACTTAAAATGGACCATTCTAAATGTATTTTACAGTTAATTTTAGTTCTTCCCTCTGGTCTTTTTTAGCTTCCTTCTGTATTAAAGAGTCTGCTGTGGGAAAAAACCATGTCTGTTTCCCACATCTGTGTTCACAGATGGAGCTGCTAGAAAGACTCTTGCCAGAACTGAACAAGTAAATGCCTGGCCAAAATAACATATTAACTGCTCATTCCTGCACTAAGGGAAAGTGTATTCGGTGTCTTTGCCAAATTAGTAGATTAACAGGATGTTTCTGAGGAACAACACTGATGTAATGGCTAACAGAGTTTTGTAATTGTCATGGTGACTGACAGCATGTAGTTTGAATATTAAGGGCATGGAGAATATTTATCTCTCTGTTGTGTCAGACTGAGTAACTTCTGGGATAAACATCCATCAAAATGTTCAGCATTTCCATTTTCTGAAATAAATTTTTTCATCCATAGTTTTAACAAGAAATACTTTCCAATCAAATAGTACAGGAGAAAAAAAAATTGAAAATATATTAAAAATAATGATTAAAAAAAAAAAGGAGAACACAAAAATCACTTGTTGCTCTTTTTTTTACATCCTTAGGTATAAAACATTTAGGAATGGGTCACCGAGCCATAAGATCCAGAAAAAACACTATTATATGGAGGAAGCTATTTAAGAAAATAACGAATTACTGCAGTTGAGAATTATTCTTTCTGTCTTCTGGAGGTTTATGTAGCTTCCTCTACCCTGGATTCAGTACCTTGATTCCTCTCCTGGCAGTACATATTCCCTTTTAAGAGCTGAATAGTGAACACTGACAGCAGTAGAAAAGGAAGTCTGTGATTATGATGTCTCCCTTTTTATTAAACAGCTTAACAGTTGCAACACTCAGCAGGGTGTTTTCCACTTCTTGCTCTACAACTGCAGAACTACTCCTCCCACATACTAGTGACATATATTCTCCCCCTGAGAGAGTACACTGAAGACTAGGTTTGAGGATATTCAGAAGATTGTAACACCCTCCATTTGCTGAAGAAAACCTGTAACATGAGATTGGACAGATGCATTTCACGATTTGTATGCTGGATTTTCAAAAGGCATGGTATAAGAAGCAGTGCCTTTACGGATATTTCATTAAAAGTCTCCTGCAGCAATCGTCAGACCAAGCTGCTGAAAACAAACTTCCAAACATCCTGAAAAAGTGTTGTGACTGACAGATAGAGGAGAACCCACTACTTTTTTCCCTTCTTCCCCTCTATCCCTCAGTAATACCACTTAACACTGCTCCACCTTGCATTTTAGTTCCATAGGAAAGCACTGAGAATGCCTTCATCTTTTCAAACAGACTAAAAATATTATAGCAATCAGGTTTAAGTTCATTTGGGTGCCAGGGTCACCAGGCTGGAGCAGACTGCCACATTGCTGGGTGCTTGGATATACAGGCTCAGAACTGTAGGCACCCAGGGAAACTTAATAGCAAGTACTGAAAAGGCTTTGGGGTTTAGTTACTTCTGTGATTAATATCAGCAGAATAGGAATAATCAGGACTGCAATTATCAATTTAGGAAGCATAATTCTATTGAAATGCCACTTAACTTCAGTTTTTCTTCTGAACCTTTCTATCAAGAAGTGCCCAGTAAAACTAGCAGATTAAACATTTGGATAAGTTTCCTGATTAACTCTAATAAATTGGAAGATAAATGTTTTCACATTAATAACATGTAAACCAGACCCATTTAAACCAATGTTCTTCAGCAATTTTCCAGGGGAAAAATAATTATTTTAAAATTTAAGATCCAAAATTTAAATGATACAACAGCTGATTTATTTGCTATGCATCATATCGCAGACAAAGTCTGCATGGCTTACAGGAGAAAAGATTTACAAGATTTTTACTGTACTCAATTATCTTCCATCTTCCATGTAATTTTTTATGCATTTTAGTCCTCATAACTTCACCATTGATACTTCTGATTGCAGAATAATGATTCTAGTGGTAAAAAAATAATATACTTGTGGCTTATTGTATAATGTAATTTAATATTAAACCCCAATAAATTAATGGGTATTTTTTTGCTTCTCCAGGATCTTCATAGATCTTTAATTCTTTAAAATTTTTTACCTAGTTATTTACAGAACAGGTTCTCAGTGTAAACACTTGACAATTCTAATTAACATTTTCAATTAAAAAAAATTACTCAGGATTCTTTATATTTGTGACAATTTTAAGTGTAATTCCATAATTTCTCCCCAACCTAAGGCACATCAGAAATACTTTTATGAAATGATAACATCTTCAATGAAATACAATCTGGGCAGACTGTTCTACCACATTACTCAAAATTTAAAATATTACTGCACTTTGCCTTAATGCATTACTGTAATGCAGTAACAATAATTTAATTAAACTTTAATAAGAACTTATGAATTGGCACTTAATAAAAGTTCTTTCCACATGAGAGAATATTCCACATAGTTTAGGAATTTAAGAATAGCTGAAACTGAATTCTAGCATTATCAGCAATATTTTTTGAATTATTAGTGCTGCTTAAAAAGTAGAAATTACAGTACTTCCACATCTCAAATTTATTAGCAGTAGCAATTAACTCATCTACAGCCCACTAAGAGACTGCATTAACCTAAAGCAATTGCACTAAGTACCTGGCCAAATGCTGATCTTCTCATGGATAATAATCCCAGAATCAGATATTTAGACTGTAAATGATCTAAAGATCATCAAGTACAATGGGTAAACCAACATTGCCGAGTCCACCACTAAACCATGTCCTTAAACATCACATCCACACATCCAGGGATGCTGATTCTGACACCACCCTGGGTAGTCTCTTCCACTACTTGGTATTGGGAAAATGTCCAATCCTTGTGATATTAGTCAGGGAAAAAAAAGCCCAAGAGAGTGTTTCCCCCTGATAAACGAGAGGGGAGAACTGGTGGCAACAGATATGGAGAAGGCTGAGGTACTTCAGTGAGTTCTTTGCCTCAGTCTTCACTGGCTGTCAGGCTTCCCATTTCTCTCAAGTCCTTGATCCTCTACATGGGATTTGGGGGAGAGAGGTCACCCACACTGTAAGCAAAGAGCAGGTTCAAAACCACTTGATGCAACTAAAAAGTCACAAGTCTATGGGGCCTGATCACATGCATCTCAGAATTGTAAGGAAACAACTGGTGTTGTTTCCTTAACTCTACATCACTGGAAAAGTCATGGCAGTCATGTGGTTACAGGAAGGAGGAAAACATTGCTCCTGAGAGAAAGGAAGATCCAGGGAACTACAGCCCTGTGAGCTTCAGCTCTGTGTTTACCCTGCAGCAGATCAACACTCCTGTCCAACTTGGTGTCATCTGCAAAGTGAATGAAGGTGCACTGAAACCCCTTGTCCAGAGCATTGATAAAGATATTAAACAAAATAGAACAAAACAGAAAGGATAGAATGATTACAAAACCAATTAAAAATAGAAGGTCAGATAATCTATACTCTGGAGGATAAATCTAAAGGGAAATTCATTAGAAAAAACCCGAAAATCTTAGAAAAAAAAGTATGTTCTGTTTAAAGTTTTGCAGTTACTAATATTAAGGAGGTAAAATTAGGAAAGAAAAAGAGGCAAACCTTGGGTTTACTGTACAAAACCAAAACTAATTCTGGATATCATTCTTACGGTGAATAATGGAAAACCACAATATGTAAAACTGTTTTAATGCATTTCCAATAAATATACTTCAGGGAATATCATTGTAAAGAATTCTAATTTTGTAATTCTTTTTGTTTTATGATGAAATATATTTTGTACTATACTTGTATCACATTCTTATCTCTGTTTCAATTATTAACTCATTTGAACTAATTATAACATCAGATATTTGCTGAAAGGTCAGTTTATTTAAAATTAACAGCTAAATATTATTTCACCTTTAAAAAAATATTTTCTTAATAGCAGATAATCCCTTACAGGCAAATTATGGTTTTTAAGCATTAGATCACTTTTTTTTTAAATAAAATTGACTCAGATTTGAAAAAGTAAATGCAATGTACTTTAAAAGACATTTATTTCTCCTGTATGATACTGATTTATTCAGACTAGAACCAGAGTTACATGAAACAATGAATTATAAGGCCTAATTACAGTGCTCTGCATATTTCCAAGTGACTGTGGAACAAACAGAATCACTGAATTATAACACTCTTTTAAACAAACTAGCTTGTAACAAACTTACAAATTAATAAAATTCTGAATTTGTGTTCTTGAGACAATTGTCAGTGTTATTGCCACAAGCTAAGTATTCGAGAAAAATGTAACCAATGATTTGAAGTTAACAATGATTATTAAGAATATTATATATCTATATACCTGGGCTCACACATTTTAGAAAAAATATTCATGAATGATATAAATCTATTCAATACTCAATGCTGGTTTGCAATATGTTGTTTAGGTAACAGTCAGTCTTTAGGTAACTATTCAGTCTTTCTCTGTAGCGATTTTCTTCACTATGTTAACTTGCTCTTTTGCCATATCTATAATAATCAATAAGCAAATTAAGGGCAAGATGCTATAGTACATTTTTTGTCATGCTAATCTTGCTAGGAGACTGTAAAATTTGTGCACAAATTGTCCATATATCTATTTGCAATTATGTTTTTATACACTTTCAACTTGAAAACACAAAAGGGGAGTGCAGTAAAATTTAAATTTTTAAAATTTACATGTCTACACTTAAGTGTCCACAACATGCTGTAGTGGGTTCATGTTCGCTTGCTTCTGTTTCCCAAATTTAGAGTGGTGGTCTGAGTGTTTACTAGAATCATTTACTCTTTTTTTTTTTAACTGTGAGATAGGATTAGAAGAAAAGCAAAGCAGGCCCAAACTTAAAGGTATAAAGGTAGATTTATTGAAAAACACTAAAAGGAGAGAATGAAAATGAAAATGAAACTTTTCAAAACACTTCTCCCCCCAACAATCATTCACTTTTTCACTGATAACATGAAGAGAGACAACACTTGAAACATTAGGTCGGTACCACTTATAAAATATCTTTCATCAGTCTTTTTAGAGAGGTAAGTCTTCTGGTTTTGTTGTGGTACCTATCTCTCCTAGGGTGACTTTTGATGCTTGTATCCCCAGTTGTCTGCTCTGTTTATGTTGGATATTGTGTTCTTTACTGGTTCTGAGAGAGAAGAAGAGGTGCATGGCTTGTTTTGAGAAACTGCTGTGACTCCTCCGCATTCCAGCTCCTGGACTGTGTTCATCTGAATCATAGACAGGCAGTGGGACAGAGACTCCTTTGCTTTTAGTTTAGCCAGCTGAGGCAGAGAAACTCCCTGGAGTTTATTTTTTTCTTTTTCTTGGGACTGTTTAAACCTGCTCTGGACTGAAAACCCACAAGAGCACCAGGAGCTCACACCGATGGGCCACCAGGCCCAGGCCGGCATTTTCCAGTGCTGGAGGGAATGATAACAGGCTGAATGAGCCGAGCTCCGATGGCAAGGACTTTCTCAAATTTGCCAGGTTTTATTGTTTCATATTATTCATTTTTATGCTTGTTGGCAGTTTGTTTGTTAAATAAATAGTTTTTTCAACTTTTTTCTAAGGAGATCTTTTCCTGGACCAACTGGGGGTGGGGCCGTTTGGGTTTGCTTTCCAGAGGAACCCCATTTGGAGGTTTCCTCCCAAATTTGCCCTAAACCAGGACACTTTCCACAATAAAGAATAGTCTACTTGTGGCTCTTAACTCTCCCAAAAGCAGCTGCCCAGGGAACTTGTGTTTGTGGACTTATATCACGCAGCCTTTCCCATGGTTGCATATGGGCCATGGACTCATCCATACTGGGGTGTAATTTTTAAATGAACAGTTTAACACAAAATATATTCTTTATCTCATGGGACAGAGATCTCTTTTCACTTCTTCACTGGATCAGAGGGTTTTTTATCTCATCTCTCTGTTCAAACATCTCATGGGATCACAGGATTCCAGCTATATCAATATTCACTTAATCTATTAAGACACCTTTGCTCAAAACTACAAATCTGAACAATCATTTCCCTAATTCATATTTTCTATTATTTGAAGGGATATTCTAGCATATTACAGTTTGTTACCGTGGCTCACTTAAAGACTTTCAGCTAAAGCAAGACAACTTTTCATCTCTTCTACTTAAGGGGTAACTCTTCTTTCACTGACTCTGATGTCTTCATATTGTCTTTTTACATTTCCTCAGGCAAGATTTCACTTAGAGAAGAGTCAATGTTTTGTAAGTTTTATTTGTTCCAGGAAAGAGTTAACACCTCACCTAGTTCTCTCTGTTTCCTGGGCTGCAGCTCATGGTGTTGGATTTTAAAGCCAGACTGATGGGGCAGGGGGGAAGAACTCATGCCAAAATTGAGATTGGAGCGGCCTGCCTGGTGGGTGCCTCCCCCTCCCTGCCCAGGAGTCACCAGACCCAGCAGGCTTCCTGAGAAAGGCCTGGGCTAGGCAAGGATCAGTAGGACCTGTCCCTCCACTCCCAGAGGACGGAGGTGGGCTGCCTTCTTACATCCTCCGAGGTAAAGAGAAAAAAGGGCAGTTCCGGGGATTCTCCTGAGTTTTAACCCTGTGTGTGTGTTTACAGAGATGTCTCACCTTCTAATTGGTCAATTAGGCTGTCAGCTTCAAAGTCAGACACTAACTGGTTTTTGCTATAACTTCCCGAAAAAGTCACTTTTTTCCCAAACTACCACACATGCCTTTAAAACTGCTGATTTGAGCTCATCTTTTTCTTTTGTGATATCTAAGTCATCTCTTTTTGACTTCAGAACAATTAACATTTAGCAATATATTTAAACTGTCACCTTCAGTAATTTTAGAAGCTCATTTAGTTTTTGTTCAGATTTACCTGAATCTAATAACTATTTAGTCTCATCAAAACACAATAACATTCTTCAATGTACACAAACTGTAAATGCAAAAGACTTACACTTGAAGTACAGTTTTAGGATCACCCACTTCTCCTCCATCTCCAATTGTCAGTGTGTCATAGCCAATCTCCAGATCAAATTCTTCAAAATTTATCTGAATAACCTACAAAATAAAACAAGTAAATATCTTTTAGACATAAATAAATGTATTTGAGAGATGTGTCAGTAAATCAAGCTTTTCAGCAGTTAAATAAAAGCAATTTCCCAATTAATAATTGCAGGGAAGTTTAGCATATTTCACAATAAATTAGTGTAATTAATCCTACAGTTTTGGTTCATGAAATTGGAATTGCAATAACTTTTAGGTATCATCACTCTGCTGACCTCCTCTAAGTACCATGATTTCACTTATTTATGTAGTTGTTACATGTTTATTACAGTTGTGGGTAATCACATTACGTTTGGATTACTATACATTCAAAGGGCAAGATAACTAATTGCATTTTGTGCAATACCTCTGTGTCCAAATACCAACTGAATAATTGTACATCACTGAGTAAATGCAGTGAAGGTGAAGAATATAATTTACTCCAGATATCTATAATCTGGCTCAAGTAGGATAAAGAGGCATCAAAGGTAAAAGTAATTTTCTTAATTCATGAAGTTGAGTAAAATACAGCTATCAGAACCATGGCCATTTTTAATATCTTGTAAATTAAATTGCTCTATGCACATTTCTCCTGAAGGATAAAAATTTCTGCACCATTTTAAGAAAATAGTGAAGAAAGGGGAAGGGGAAGGGGAAGAGAAAATGTAAGTTTAGTTCCTCATACTTTCATATGGATAAAAGTGACAGAATACTTATATGCAGGAATTTTAATACTGTAATATATCATCTTTTATTACAGTTCTAATTGAGAACTGAGAGCATTTGTGTTTAAAGATGCAGTGATCCATTCTGAAGGAATTTTGTCATGTCCTTGAAAGCTCATATTCCTTTGTTACACGGGGGTTCTGTTTCTATGAGCAAAAGCCAGTACAGGCAAGTTGGAAAACTGACCTATGTTCCAAGGATTACAATTTGTTCCAAAGGAAGGAGAGACACTTTCCTTTACAGGTGTAAGTGGTGATATAACCCAGTTTGGCACATTCCCATATATTAATGTGTCTGTCCATGTATGTGTGTGTGTACATATGTGCCATACCCCAGGCACTGCAGTCAAGTACAGAGAGTTAAGTGGGTGCAGATAGAAAGGACATGGAAAATTGTCCAGGCAAGCAGCTGTTTCGCTCTAATTGTGTAAAGGGGAGAAAACCACACATAAATCTTAATCTTCTTAGTTTAAAGAAATATTCTGGATATTTTGTGCTATTCTAGCCACTAGATATCATAATTTAAACTGAAATCCATAACTACATTTAGGGCTGACACATATTTCACTCAGTACTTATAAAACCAACCAACCAAAGACAAAAACAAAAACCCCAAACAAACCAACCAAAAAAAATAACAGAAGTTACTTTTAGTCGGCTTTTAAATTCTGTGCAACTAGATGTGCCGTTACATCAGAAGATTCCACAATAAAAAATGCCCAAATAATCTTAGTATTGAATTCAACTTAAAAGTATATTTCACTTATTAATAGTAAAATACATTTTGAAACAATATTGCAGCAAACCCATCAATACTATGTGCATAATAATAAGAAAAGGAAGATAGTACAAAAATTATAGGACTAATTCATGGTCAAAAACCTTAATCCTGTTTTCTATTAAACACATGAAGAAATCTAATCTCATTATCAGTTGTTTTTTTTTTTTTTTGATAAGTGCAATGGTAATTTTTTTTTAATTAATACCCTTCTAGATATTTTATATTAGTTGAGTACCACCAAATTGATACAAGGCATCTGTCTCTGTAATTGAATAACTTTTCTTCATAAATTATGTCAGAAAGCTAAAACAGATTTTCTTTAGCACAATCAACATCATCCCATGCGATGTGTATTTCAGAGGAGGAGAAGATAGAAGCTAAGGAAAATGTAAGTTTCAAGGTATGGGGTTTTTTTTTTAATTAGGAATGACAAAAAAAAAGGTTTTTTTTTATTTCACTGTAGAAAAGTAAGATCTTTGCCATTCTTTTTTAACCATACTCACAAATAAAAAAGTAAGAGAACTCTCTGAAAAATATCTGTCTCATTAAGAAATATTGTGGAACATGAAAAAAAATAATCAAAATTGATTTTTTTGTTCAAAGCATAGGATTCAGCTTCAACCTTTGCACTAGGCTTCTGCTTCAATCTTTCCACTTGTCTCTAGTGAATCTCCAAATTATTGATGATTCTGTTGTAATCTGGGTGCTCTGATATAACCTCTAACTTTTCTACAATCTGAAATTCTTCTCTGTGAGAGAGATTGTTTATTCTTTAATCAAAAGAGATGTACATTTAAAAAGTTTATAATTTGTTTTTTCTCCCTTAATATTTTTCAGAAAAGGATATTTAATTACAAGAGTTTAGTCTCACTCTCTTTGTAACTCATCTAAAACTGTGATAATGGGATAGATATGGCATTGAAAACTGCAGTTCTATAAAGCCACATGAGCTTAGATTAGTCTACATTTGTCTTGTATCATATTCTTTAAAACAGTCACATTTTTAAGACAATAAGAAGCAATGATGTTATTGTTAACTTCAAAAATGTTAGAATATATAAAAAATAAAATATGTTTTAGCAACTGGTTATAAGTAATTTGAAATAGTAACATTTGATAATCTTATTCTTGTGAGTCTATTACCGGGATTTCTTCCTAGAAATTTCTGATTCAACTGAAAATTAGAAAATGCTTAATTTTGTGCAATATTGTCACTAGTAAATCAAAATCAGAAACAGCAATCACCAAATGGAAGCATATTTTATGTATATTAAAAAGTAAAATCTTTTTGTTTGCCATGCATACCCCTGCTGGAAGAGGGTTAAAACTAGTTGCAGATGGCTACTCCAAACATTCTATAGTTTCATTTAAGTATTTCATAACTTGTTAAAAGGTAAACAAGCTATATGTAACAGTTAATACACAACCCATTTCAAACTTTGTTTTAACATAATCTTAAATTATTTACAGCACAACCTTTGGAATTGTTAAATTTGCCATTTATTTAACAAATGTGCTTGTCAGCCAATATTGAAGACATTTAGTTTTAAGGGAATTTGCACAAATTGAGCAAAGGTAACGTATAGAAACAGCAGAGTTCTAACTGTCAATATCCAACAGGAAACTAATTTATTACACATGTACCATACAAGCCTTTGCATGTTCCTACTGTAAAAACCCTGTATACTTGGAAATTCATCCTCTGACACACAAAATACACACCCAATGTACAATACAAAATGGACTTCAAATCCTTCCAAATATGCCAATAAGCAAGAAAATAAGTAGTCTTAAGGCTATGTTTTCAGAGTCCTTGTTTTACAACGCCAGATTTAGTTAGATCACACTCAAAGGCAGTCAGACTTGCAGTGTTTATTATTTTGATTATTCCCTTTAGAATACTGAAAAGGTTTTTTGATTGTATCACCATTTAAAGTTGATTGTGATGGAACCTTTCAAAATAAAAACTGAAATTTGCATAAGATGAGTACATAACTTAAAGCTTTTTAATAAACTAACAAAAAATTCTGCTTTTGCCCGTTATCTAACAGAGTCTTTGTTCAGTTTTCTGAAAAATCTATAAATAGCAAACCAAAGTTGGGTGGCATCCTTGAATCAGTTTAATATTAGAGAAAACCTTAGAGTAATTCTACTTTTTAGTCCATTGTTCATAAGGATAAACAATTCAGGCAAAACTGACGATTTATGGCTAAATTTTACGTACTTTTAAATCAGACTAGCATTACTAAAGTGTGCTATTGATCTTGTTAGTAGATGCATAGCCATCAGAAGTGCAGGGGTGAGTATTTTTCTTGCTCTAGACATTCCACTAAAGTCTATTTTTCCAGTTTTCCAGAGAAAAATAAATGAGATCAATGGGTTTTATTGATGTATATAAACATTGATTGTGCTGTAATACATTTATTGCATTTATCCACTGCCCTACAGTCTCTTTCAAAGCTGAATAGAAAAAATAAAGGACCACAAAATATTTTCAGATGGCGAAGTCCAACATCAGGCAACAATATTATGAACAAAAATATTTCCTCAGTTATATGTCAGCGCTATGAGATTCTTGATAAAAGGATTATACTAACAAAAGTTGGTTCTGGAAAGCAGAAGAAGAAAATTTCAAAGATTCCATCTCAGACAGTTTGCCACCAGTCTGGAGCTATCATTGCACACATAATGAGTCAACAAATGGTATCAGATACATATCTGTATGGCTTCAGAACTGAGAAGAAACTTTTAAAATTAGGCAGTATAGTAATTATTTTATTTTGTAGAGATACTCAGTACCCCCTAAAAGTTTGGTGCCTTTATAGTCACATTTGCAATAAGTCCAGCCAGTATCAGACTGCTCCAATTGTTCTGATATAGGCCAATAATACCTTGAATTTTGTTCTAGAAGATATTATTAAATACATCCCACACATTACTAAGAGGAAAAAGGAAGCTTGCATTTTCTCTTCCTCCATATATACACTATATAAAAACCAAATTATTCAAATTAAAATGTGCTGACCTGTGAACTCTTTATTCCCTAAAAAAATATTAAAAGGTAGCTAAACAGAAGACAACAGTTTCTCTATATCCTGGGCTGCTCTTGCTATTTATAAACCCAAAAGCAATGAACAAGTTTGAATGCCTAATTTAAATTGAAGTTATAAACCCAGACACAAATAGTAATAAGAGGCAGTAACACTAATAAGTACTATCCATTCTCTACAGGGAAAAATAAAGTCCTATTTTAACATAATTTTATGAACATTATAATTATGTACTTTGTTCTCAAATTATTTTGTAAGAACTTTTTCAAATGAATAATTGGGAGCAGAGATCTAATTTCTAACAAATTTCAATAGGTGTACCTTCTTTCTGTGCCTTGGAATATATCCTTTAGAACCCCCTCCTTGGGCAAAACACCAGCTCAGAAGTAAAATGAGAAAAGGTTTTATTGAATAGTTAATGACTACCTCGAGAACTTCCTACAGCTTTTCAGAGCATGCTCAGAAGGATCTGTTCCAGACAACAGATTTCCCAGGCAGTTGCTCAATTTGTGTATCTAATTCCTGATGAAATTAACTCTCTGAAGATTTTTCAAGGAAAGTAGTTTTCCAGGTGGAGTACTCAACTTTCAAATATTTTAAAACATACAAAACAGAATGGTGTGTAACAGAGGTAGGGATATGTTCGTCAGAACTGCTTCTGAAGGGGAAGAGTAAAGATACAAAGTTGCACACACATCTATATGTGCATCTATTACCCTGAGTCTTCCAAACTAAATATAACTCTAATAATATTTTCAGATATGTAGTAACATTTTCACTCCATAAAATGGGACATTCTACCAGTAAAATAACGATGTTTCCACAGGTGTAATGAAGCTTTTCTCCTTAAAAGAGTAGTAAAGAATGAAGCTAAGATACAGCTTAACTGAGATATATATTAGATAATATTAAGGAATAAATATGAATTAAAACATCCTTCCAAGAATTTAATATATTAAGAACTCTTGTGTAACATTACAATAATTTAATTGGTTCTTTTGCAGTTACATATTATATGAATTTTGCAGTTACATATTATATGAAAATGAACCAACCTAAATCGTAGAGCACCTGTGTCCCTTCAAATTTAATTAAATCTTTGAGTATCAGACAGGATGAGAAAAGTGAGGGGGGGGGAAGGCAGAAGAAAACTTGGAGATACACAGAACATTAGAAAAATCAAAGCTAGAATATAAATGTTTATTATTATTATTATTATTATTATTATTATTATTATTATTATTGTTACAGGGGATAAATTCTCACCAGTTGAAATGTACAGTCACTTTATTATTGAGTCCCCTCCTTGGACTAGGAGGGGCCTCAATAATCATCACATTTAAGTGTAGGCATCTACAATGCAAACAACTGTACTTGATGTAGGCTTCTTCAAAAAAAGTGAAAAAACCTGCCTAGAATGTAATCTAATTTCATCAAAGTGTAGATTATTCACAGTAGATCAACCACATCTTAGAACTACCTATTACTCTTGCTAGAAAGTGAGATTAGGCATTTATATGTGGACGTCTATGCTGAGGACAGCTGAAGTGCATTTAAATCATATAAATTNTAACATTTTCACTCCATAAAATGGGACATTCTACCAGTAAAATAACGATGTTTCCACAGGTGTAATGAAGCTTTTCTCCTTAAAAGAGTAGTAAAGAATGAAGCTAAGATACAGCTTAACTGAGATATATATTAGATAATATTAAGGAATAAATATGAATTAAAACATCCTTCCAAGAATTTAATATATTAAGAACTCTTGTGTAACATTACAATAATTTAATTGGTTCTTTTGCAGTTACATATTATATGAATTTTGCAGTTACATATTATATGAAAATGAACCAACCTAAATCGTAGAGCACCTGTGTCCCTTCAAATTTAATTAAATCTTTGAGTATCAGACAGGATGAGAAAAGTGAGGNTATTATATTATTATATTAAATTATTTGGACTCCTTTACTTTGGAGGAACAGGAGTTAAAAACAAATAGATAGCCCTGCCTTGTCCTGAGAATAAATGCATTAAATTAACAGCATAAAGATATTATATTTTTATTTTTCATGTTATAATTTTCTGTTTGTACAGAAGTATGTCATTTTGCTGACTTGCATTCACAATAGGAGTTTCTGAGATTGATTATTCAGAGCAATACAGCATTCTACAGAACTTTCAGTATTTCCACAAAGGGAAATGAATGAGTGCAAATAAATCATTAAGCAAACACATTTTCTTTTACTGAGTTTCTGTTTATCATGTTCCTAACAATAAAAAAACTGTTAGATAACTTTTATCTTGGGAGACAGAACATTAACCCCTAGGCAATTATTTCAGGTTGGATTTTACTTTTTTTCTCACATTAAACAGCTTAATATTTGCAAATGCTGTCTCATTCTACTTGTAAAAATTACTAGTAGTTGTAGTTAAAATTAGGTTAATTTCACTTAATTTTATTAAGGTACTACAAAAGAAGATACAAATTTTCATCTAGACATTGAAAGAAACAGCTCCTTAGTAACTAACTTTAACATGGTGTATGAATAGGATTTGTACCTAGAAGATATCAAAAGAAGAAATGTTAGAACTTGAACATTCTGGGCACCTCTCCAGTGCCAGGATATTGGTTATTGGTCTATGAAATATTTCTGCAGTCATTATCTTGCAAAATCCTATAGTATGAATGATCCTAACAGACTAGCAACAGCAAGAAATCCACTTCACTGAAAAATATTCACAAGACACCTATTTTCTCCATTTTTCACTGTTTATCAAACAAAAAGCACCTAATGCCTAATGATGTCTGGTTGCCCTCATCACTTGTAGAAGTGAAATTAGGCAAGGCGAAGTAAACACATCCTGTTTGTATCTGAGTGTCCTCATTTGCCCTCAGGACAGTTAATTGCTCTTGTGATGAGGATGTCTGCATACTTCCCAGTAAGTAAATGATGGGCATTTATATCCAATGGTCCAATGGTACAAGCTGAGGATATGCTGCTGTCTGATTGATTTGCTTTATCGCAGTATTTTTCCATAGAATCACAGGTCCTGCCATCACAATAAATGTGTTATCACACATTTGATTATAGAAGAATAGTTTCAGAAGGAAAATATATTAAATTAATAATTTATTATAAGACAACTATCATTTTATTTAAATTAATTATACTAGGTATAATGTTATTTAATATTACTGCAACCATGGAGCAGCTAATCCTGGAAAATTAAGGACAAGAAAATCATCAGGAGTAGTCAGCATGGCTTTACCAAGGGGAAGTCATACTTGACAAACTTTGATAGACCTCTATAATTAAATTACTCAGTGGATACTGTCTACCTGGGCTTCAGGTAGGCTTATGGCATTGTCAAGATATTAACAGACAAACTGTTGATATGTGGGCTCAGGAGACAGCAAGGTGGATTGAAAA
>VWYE01001363.1:16963-29763 GCA_013398995.1 Alaudala cheleensis | reverse complement strand
AAAAAAAAAAAAAAAAAAGCCTGCAATGAGAAAAAAGAAAAAAAAAAGAGAGCTCCAAACTCAGACAAAACAAGAGTGAAGGATGAAGAAAGGCAGGAAAATGCAGTTCCAGACGAGGAACTGCTGCCTCCAGGGAGAATTTTCTGGAGCCTGGCAGGGAAAAGCAGCTCAGGGGCCAAGGCAGAAAACACGAGAGGAGAAAAGGAGCAGAGTTCAGAGCCTCTCATCTCTTTCCATGAGAGAAACATAAATACACCTGAAGTTTGTTTGCAAGTTTGAAGCAGAGAGTAATAAAAGAAGTTTTAAGAAAGCCTTGCAGTGATTTCCAGTCCTTACAACAAACAAACCAACCACCCACACACCAAATAAATCTGCCAGGGCAGGGGGGAAAAGCAGATTTTTTAAAGAGAGGAGAAAGTCTGCTAGACACGGCCACAGGAAAAGCACGATTAAATCTGCCTCAGCTCAGCTCCTCACGTTCAGGAGAACATTCCTGGACAGTGAGAAGGAAAATGAAGCTGCCTGGTAGAAGGATTAGTCACAAAGAAAGGATTCGGGAACTGCAGAACCAGCTCAGAGCTGCCCCCTGATGTGGATGAGGGACAGCTGCAGGGAAATCATCAACAAAAAATCCAAATTCATCATCTACAAAAACCCGGGGGTTTTTAGGGATTCAGCAATATTCAGGGAATTCAGCAATATCCAGGGAATTCAGCAATACCTGAGGCAGCTGCTGCCAGGATCACTGGGCAAAGTCCCATGGAACAAACAGCAAGGGCATTTCTGAGTGCAGGTCATTAATTATTTAATGCTTGCTAATTAGTGCTCTGGGTAATATTTTTCAATCAGTTCAGAATAAAACGGTTTGGGGTTGGAAGGGATCTTAAAAAAATTCCTCCAATTCCATGGGAAGGGACAGTTGCCTCTATTCCCTGTCCTTGGACAGCCCAGGGATCCAGGGACAGCCACAGGAGGAGTTCCAGGGACTCATGAAAAACTGGAATTAAAAAAAAATGGTATAAAATCACTCAGAGGCACTGCAAAACCTGGTGTGGAGAGCTTTAAACTTGGCCTCACTGGAAAAACCTCTTTAAAGCTCAGTTTAAGTGAGCCAAGCTCTGTAACTGATCCCGATCCCTGAGCCAGACGTGGAGCAGCTCCAAAGTCTGAAGGCCCTGCTGGGTGTGTGGGAGGGAAATCAGTTTAATTGCACCTTTATGCAATCGACTTTTGTGGTCTCTCTGATGCTGGGGCTCTCCCAAACCACCCAGGCTTTTTCCTCAACTTTTGCTCAAGAGCTGCCAAGTGCAGAGAGCCAGGTGAGGAGCACTCCCAGCCCACCCAGGTGCTCAGAGCCTGCAGGATCCCTGACACCTTCCCCTGCTTCCTTTTATTGCTCCTTTTCAGGCGACCTTGGAGCTGCAGAGGGTCAGGGAAGGGACGTGGCAGCAGCCAGGGTCGAGATTTAAGGATTTTAAGGATGTTTAAAACCAGGCTTGGAGCAAGCTGGGCTTGGGGAGGTGGCCCATGGTAAGGGGTGGGATGAGCTGAGCTTTAAAATCCTTTGGGGCTTCCCAACCCAAATATTTCTGGGATTTCATAAAGATAAATTCCCTTTCTTCAGGCTGTTTTGAACCATCTCCCTTGTCCAGCAGCTTGGAGATCCCTGGATTTCCTTCTCCTGCAGCATTTCAGCCTTGAGCTTTGGGAAAGGTGTTGGGATCTGTGCCTGAGCTAAGTGACATGGCAGCATGGACATTTAAGGGTATTGAAAAACATTTAAGGACATTTAAGGATATTTAAGGATGTTTGAGAATATTTAAGGACGTTTAAAATCAGGTTGGAGACGGCTTGGAGCAAGCTGGGCTTGGGGAGATGTCCCTGCCATGTTAAGGAGTGAAACGAGATGAGCTTTAAAATCCTTAGAGATTTTCCAACTCAAATGTTTCTGTGATTTCATAAAGATAAATTCCCTTTCTTCAGGCTGAACCTTGAGCCACCTCCCTTCTCCTGCAGCATGGGGATTCCTGGGTTCCCTTCTCCTGCAGCATTTCAGCCTTGAGCTTTGGGAAAGGTGTTGGGATCTGTGCCTGAGCTAAGTGACATGGCAGCATGGACATTTAAGGGTATTGAAAAACATTTAAGGACATTTAAGGATATTTAAGGATGTTTGAGAATATTTAAGGACGTTTAAAATCAGGTTGGAGACGGCTTGGAGCAAGCTGGGCTTGGGGAGATGTCCCTGCCATGTTAAGGAGTGAAACGAGATGAGCTTTAAAATCCTTAGAGATTTTCCAACTCAAATGTTTCTGTGATTTCATAAAGATAAATTCCCTTTCTTCAGGCTGAACCTTGAGCCACCTCCCTTCTCCTGCAGCATGGGGATTCCTGGGTTCCCTTCTCCTGCAGCCTTGAGCTTTGGGCAGGGTGTTGGGATCTGTGCCTGAGCTAAGGGACATGGCAGCATGGACATTTAAGGGTATTTAAGGACATTTAAGGACATTTAAAACCAGGTTGGACAGGGCTTGGAGCAAGCTGGGCTTGGGGAGGTGTCCCCTGGTAAGGGGTGGAATGAGATGAGCCTGAAGGTCCTTAAAATCCTTTGGGATTTTCCAACCTAAATCTTTCTGTGATGCCATGAATATTAATTTATTGCATGAAAGAAAATTAAAATCACCTTGAAGTATTAAGGAGTTATTTCCTTTCAGCCTTGCTGTGTTTGACTCGGTGAAATTAAATCAATCCCAACCCAATATTAAATGTTTCACTCAAAGGAGTGAAATTCCAGCACTGACTGGAACTGAAAGGAAAAGCTCTGATTCCCAATCCGGTGGTGACACCTAGAGGGAAAGGAAGGGAGTGAAAAATGAATTTTTGTAGAGCTCTGCCTGAGCCAGAAGTGGCTCTGGAGTCCTTTAGTTCATCCTCTGGAAGGAGGAAGGGCTCCAGGAAAAAACAGGGAAAAGGGAGAAGCCTGAGCTCGTCCCAAGGGAGCTGGGAGGTTCTTCCAGCAGAAAGGGCTCCAGGAAAAGACAGAGGGAAAAGGAGAAGCCTGAGCTTCTTTCCAAGAGTGGTGGGAGCTGCTTCCAGGAAAAAACAGGGAAAAAGAGAAGCCTGAACTCTTCCCAAGGGTGCTGGGAGGTCTCTGCCCTGCCAGGAGCTCCTGTTTGGATCAGTGGGATGCAGAACCTCTGGAATCACACCCAGCAAAGGGAATCCTGTTTAAACCTCTCCTATGAAAGCTCCCCTCCCTTCCCCACACTCAAGGATGGATCTGCACGAGGCTTTTTGGGGATTTTTTAGGATTTTCTTTTCCTCTCTGAAGGAGCTGCTGAGGGATTCCAGGCCCATCCCAACCCCTGGAATTGGCTGCTAAAAGCTGCAGGAAAACTGGGCTGGGGCTGTTCCTCCACCTCCACACGAGGTGGGGCCCATTTGCAATTCCAAAGGTGTTTTTGGCTCGATGCCTTTTTTGATGTTTAGTCTGGGTTTTCTTTGGCCTCACCAGGAGCAGAGAACCACCCAAATGGGGCTTTTTTTGATTTTATTGAAGGTGGTTTAAGTTTTCAAAGCATTTTATTTGAGAGCTCCTTGACAAGCTCAGGGTGTTGCTGAAGGAGGAAACAAAATCCCCTTTGTCCACCTGGGATCCTTCCAAACATCTGAGAGTCAGAACTGGAAAAATTTGAGTTTTTTTCCTTAGTTTTAAAATGACTGGGAGAGCCTCACCTCATTTGAATTTCTGGGCAGATTTCAAATAAAATAGAAATAAAAAATTGAGATAAAATTGCTGTGATCAAGCTTTGCCTTCCTGTCCAGTCACAGCTGTAAATGAAGGTTTGGGCAGCCAATTAATAACAATTAAGAATGCATTCTAATTAGGGCAGCAGTTTTAATGAGGTGTTCCCCTCCTCAGCAGGATGTGGGACCACCACAATCCAGGAGATTTCCTGCCATTCCAGGGGCAGAGAAACCCTGGAATGATTTTTATCTCTCTCACAGCAAAGTTCCCCAGCTGAACCAACCAAAATTCAAATTAAAAAACAAGGAATGGATTTAGGCATGGAAATATCCCATTAAACTGCAGCTGCTTTCCAGGAAATTTGGATAAATATATGGGAAAAGTTTAACTTAATGACCTTTTAATGACTGATCATCCATTCCCAGCCTTGTTATCCCAATTATTTCTGGGAATAATTCTTATTTCTGTGTATTATTGATTTATTTTTATCTTTCTTGGGCATTTTGAAAATTTCCTTTAATTTTTGTGGTTTGCTGCTCCCCAGATCCCAAATTTCCTGTTGTTCCCTCAGGTGAGAGCAGAGAGGCAGAAAGGAAAGTGTAAAATATTGACAGAAAAAGTGAGGAAAAAGGGAAAAAAAACCCCCCAGAAAATGCAAAAAAATGATGGAAGTCAAATAGGGGTGAAGTTTTCCCAGTATCCAGAGGGAAATTCCTGTAAATCAGCCAAAAATGGGAACATCCCATGGCAGTACAAAGCATTTGAGGGAAAAATCATGGAATATTCTGGTGAAATCAGGGAATTTGCTGGGAATTTTGCAATCAGTTCCACTGAATTTGCTTTTACCTCAGCTCTGTTTTAGAAGATTTATATTTTTTGGTGGAAACCTCGCCAAGAAAAGAAATTCAAATCAGGGAATGAAAAAGTGACAGCAACTTCTGAATACAAAAAAGTATCTGTGAAATTGGGTGGTTCCAGATTGATAATTTTAAGATCTAAACTCTGGTTGTTTTTACCAAGATTCCTCCCTCATCCTGAACTTCCAATCCCAAATTTACCCCACAAACAGCACCAGAACTGCCAAGAGATCCCATTTCCATCATTAACATCTCACACAATCAAAAATAAATTTATATTTGAAATTATGACCCCCCAAGCCTCCAGCAAAGATGAGGAATTAATTTATAAAAGATTGAGGAAATCTTTCTTTTTAGGCAATAAAAATTTTCCCTACAGCTTATCCTGAATATTTAAAAAAATATATTGGTGAAACAAACCCCCTGATATTAAAAAGCAAAATGAGAGAACAGCATCACCCTCCTGAGGGAATCAAGAGGAATTTTGCATTTCTCTTGTGCTGGAGTTGAAGAAATTGCCCCTGGGAAGTGCAAGAGAAGATTTATTATTTCATAGGAGCTGCAGAGTTGGGAATTCACTTTGGATTTCTGTGAAGTGGCCATTTGCTCCCAATCCTGGTCCCAAAAATTCAACCCAGAGGAAAAAGGAATATTTTGAAATGTTTTAGGTTGGGTTTTACTTGGCAAACAAAATTAAAACCTGAGGGAATGGAGGAAAAATTCCCAATCCAAGCCTCAGTGGAAGCTTTGGGGTGATGGGGGATGGGAACTTGCTTTAAAGCTTTCTTTAAAATTCTGCCCTGGCCAGGATTTGAGGGATTTTAGTTGATTTTCCTGAGCTTTTCCCTGGAAAATGTCCATTCCCTGAAGCTCTTGTGCACCCATTCCATAGGGACAGGAATACTGGGAATACTGAAAGAATAAAACTTTAAATATTTCAAATATTTCATTGATGGAATATTCCAAATATTTAATGGATTGGATATTTTCAAATATTTAATGGATGGAATATTTCAAATCCAGCAGCTCCAAGGCTTTTGTGCAGCAGAGATCCTGATGATTTGAGGTGCTCCCCCCACATTCAATTAAAAATGGATTAAATTCCATTTAAAATTCAATTTTCACAATGCCTTTTTTATCCAGCAGGGAATGAGTGTTCCTGGAGTTGAGGAGAGGATTCAATAAATCAAACCAGGTTTTTGGGAGGAGCCTTTCCTGCAGTTAAACTCAGCTCAGTGCTGGGTTTAGCCAGGCTTGTCTCTGGTTTAATCCTGGTTTAAACTCCTGCACATTTCCTTGGCAAACCATCTCTAAAATAACCCCTATGAACAGATATTTTCTACACCCTCCAGCCCACTCTGGAGCACCCCTGGATATTTTCTCACTGGGATAACTCCAACAAAATTATTCCACCTGATGAGGATGAGGTGCTTTTCCTTGTAAAACTCTAGTGCANTCACTGGGATAACTCCAACAAAATGATTCCCATCCTTTGGAATGATTCCACCTGATAAGGATCAGGTGCTTTTCCTTGTAAAAGCAGCAAGGCTCAGCCCAGAAAGCTCTTCATGGGAATCTTTCCATGAGACTTTTTCCCTCTTCCCACAGCAAATTCCAAGAGATCTGAGAGCAGAAGCAGCAGCT
The DNA here is from genome assembly GCA_013398995.1 of Alaudala cheleensis. Classification (NCBI taxonomy): domain Eukaryota; kingdom Metazoa; phylum Chordata; class Aves; order Passeriformes; family Alaudidae; genus Alaudala; species Alaudala cheleensis. The sequence continues at coordinate 23,520 of VWYE01001363.1, read as the reverse complement.
GGCAGACTCTGAGGGGATCTGGGAATGAGTTTAGGGCTGGAGAACAGGAGGGAAAACCTTTTGTAGGCTCTGTTTTAGGGATATCTCTGAGCTCCAGCCCTGTCTGAGCAGGAAAAGTGTTTATTTTATAGCATTTGGTGGTTTAGAAAGGATATTTTAACAAGCTGCCTCAGACAGCAGGAGAGCAACACCCAGCTCTGCTGCAAGTGCTTTTGATTTATAAATTAAGCTATTTTTAATTAATAATTCCTACAGCTCCTCACAAGAAAAATGGGGAAGGAACTTCCCTGGGTTTTTATTTCACTGGATAAAAAAAGCACTGAAGGGGTAAATTCTGACCATTTTTACAGGAGAGATGCTCTCTATTTTTCAACATCCTAAATTCATCCCCTTTTTGAGATTTCCCATTCTGCATTGAAAATATCAATGAAAGCAGCACAAACAAGTGGATGTGAGGAGGATGATTTGAGAGGGAAGAGAATGATTTGCCAAGTGTAGTTTGACCTCTGGGTTTACAATTCAATAATGAGCAGCCTGTCATTAGCACAGAAGTAATTAAAAGCCTGGTGTTAAGACAATCAACACTTACAGGGATGGTGGAAGGTTTTCCTGGGTTTTAACCAGGAGGGTTTAAAAATTTTTTCTTTCTCCTGTCTTTATCTCATATTTTCTATGAGAAAATTAATATTACAGCATTTCTGAGCACTGATAAAAATCAAATTGCACTGGGAATTCCACAGCACCACCAGCATCTCATGGTCACCAAAAGGACAGGAAATGCTCCTTTATGAATTCTGCCTGTGTTCCAACACATCCTAACAAAAAAAAAAAAAAAAAATCAGGAATTTTTCCAGAGCTGCTCACACCTTCTGTGTCCCTTGGAGGAAAACACCAGGTACAAGAGTTGTACACCAAGAGTTGGGAAGAATAAAATCAGTAAAATCAGGATTTGATTTCACTGAATAGGATTTTAATAAAGCCTGGTACTCAAAAAGTAGGGAAAGAGCAAAGTGACCTTCTTCAAATATTTCACTGAACTTTCTTCGGGAGCAGGATAAAACCAGCACAGCCAAACCCACTCAGTTTTAGGGATCATTTCTCCCCAATTGCTGGAAGATTGTGGAATTCTTGTGCCAAGGACAGCTGAGGAGAAGCTCAGGGAATTAAGGGCACAAATAAGGTTTTAACCCCTAAAAACTCTTATTGGATTTTTAAAAATTAATTATTCTACTCAGTTTTAGGGATAATTTCTCCCCAATTGCTGAAGATTGTGGAATTCTTGTGCCAAGGACAGCTGAGGAGAAGCTCAGGGAACAAAGGACACAAGTTGGGTCTTAACCCTTAAAAACTCTTATTTGACTTTTTTTTAATGAATGATTCCCAGAGTATCAACAGCCTTTTCCAGTAATTTCGGGCCAAAATATGGATTCAAAATTTGGGATATTCTGCTCTCCTGGGGATTGTTTGAGGACAAATGGGTGTGGGTTCCTCACCCTCCAGACACTCCCTGCTTTTGGAAAGAGAAAAACCCAAACAAACCACTGGGAATTGGAGCCTTTGGACATTTTCTCCAAGCTTGGAGCTTGCAATGACGCTCAAGTGCTGCGTTTTAATCCCCACCTTCCATTTTAATCCCCACCTTCTCCAGGGGAGGAGAAGTTTCCTATTTGGGTGAACTTTGATGTGCTGATGGCAAGGAAAAGTGGCTGTTTGTGCTCCTCACGAGGCTGGAGCTGAGCTTTAATCCCGGCCGAGATCAAGAGCAAACAAACATCGCTGGCAGAAAAAGCTGTCATTAAGGAGAAGAAAGGCAAGAAAAGCATCGCCATCAAAAGCTCTTGGCCCTCGCAGCGGGGCTGGGTCAGCAGCCAACAAACAACTGCCTGTAATGGGAGAAATGTGGGCAGGGAGTAAATGAGAGGCAATTGGATTTACTGCAGCTTGTGCCAGGGATCTGGGCAGGTTTTTAAAAAGCTTTTGTGAAATACAGAGTTCAGGAAGGATTGTCTGCCTTGAGATGCCTTGTTAAAGGCGATCCTGGTGAGGAGTGAACCACAAATTCCTCGCTGCTGGTGCTGAAAAAACACTCTCCCTAACAAAATTCCTGCGTGGATGGGGAGGGTTTTGTTTCACACAAAACGTTCCAGAATTCTCCTCTCTTCATCCTAACCCTGCAATCCCACAGCCACGGGGAGAGGTGGAAGGGGAACACTTGACTTTTTGAACAGGTTCAAAAGCAAAGCAGCTCCCCCCCAGTGGGACTGGAGGGGGTGAGAATTTATGAGAAAACCCAACCCAGAACTCGGAGCTCTTCCCAGAAGGAGCTGCCTGGCCCGGCCCTCTCAGCCCTGAGCATCTTTCCCACCTTCCTAAAAACACTTCTCATCCCAAAGCAGCCAATGAATTGGGATTCATCTCATTGGAGTTGATGTTTGCAGGGAACAGTTGGGTCTAGAGAGAAATAAAATCAATTTTCCAAGCTCCAGGCTTGCCTGGGGTTGGAGGGTTCCTTCTCCCAGGTGGAAGGAGCTGCTCCAGAGCCATTCTCCAGGAAAAATGCATTATCCAGAAAAAAAGCCAAAGTGCCTGGGGCAGGAGAGAGGCCTCAGCTCCATTTCCATGAGTTCCCTCCAAGCTTCACCTGGATTTCCCTCCAGATGAGAGAAACTGGGAAGCTGGGAACAAGATTAGAGAGCAAACAAACAAATCCCCAGATAAATGGTGTTTTATCTGTGCCTGATAAAAGGTTTTGTGAGTTTTTTGTGTCGTCTCCTTGCAGGTGGAGTTGGGGGGGAAAGGTTGAGAGAAAAACACTCATCCACTTGTTGTGCTGCTAGATCTGGGGGGGGGAAATCAGGGAAAAAAAACGTGGGGGGAAAAATATCTGGGGGCAAATAAAAATATCTGGGGGAAAAAGGGAATGTCTCCTTGGGAAAGTAATTCTTTCTTTGCCCTTCTCTGGGCACACTCTGCAATCACCTCTCACTTTTGAACCTGAAACCTGATGCAGGAGCTGCAGGTGCACAGCCAGAGGGGCAAACAACAAATAGAGCAGCTAAATAGCAAATGAGAAGATGTGAGAAGCATCCTCAGCTCAAACATTCCCTGCTCATAACTGGGTGAAGTCACCGTCTCCAGCGCTGTCTCCTCCCTTTTTAGCCACCACAAACAAGAGGCTGCTCCAAACCCTGTGTCCCTTCCCAGCTCCCTCTCTTTTGGGAGCATCAGGAATCCTCTAGGCAGCATGACAGGAGGGAAATTCGATGCTTTCAAAATACCCCACTGGAGCAGCAGATTCGAGAGAGCCCAGGAATGCCGGAGCCCTGAGAATGGGAGGCTAAGAAAGGGAATGAGCTCGCCCTGCAGCACTGCCGGGTGGGTTTGGGGAATCCAGAGGCTCTGGGGGAGGCTGAGCTGAGACTGGGGCAAAGCCAAGGTCAGGTTTCAGGGCTGGGGACAAAAGCTCCTTCACGGGTGTGTGCACACACTCGGGGCTGAGCTCATTTGTTGTGCATATTTGAATATATTTATGGTTTAGCAGGGAGTGCAGGTCTCTGCTGAAATCCCAGTGGAACATCAAAGAGATTTTGCACGTTTGGCTGAAGTTTAAAATCCAACTGCTGCCAGATTTTGGTCTGTTTTTTTTTAATTTAATTTAAAAAAACAACCCCTCTGTCACTCTGTCCTGGTTTGCCACTTCCCCAACAGCTGCGAGGATTAAACAATTTCAGTTCTGTTGGTGGTGGTGGTTGGGGAAGCAAACAGCTCCAATGAGGCCAGCTGGGATTGGGGAGATCCCATCTGGATACTGGGAGCAGCTCTGGCATTCCCAGTACAAGGAACTGGAGCAAAAACATACCCAGGGTTAATAAAGGGACTGAGAGCAGGAGGGTGGGCCCTGGAGAGGGAAAAGGGATCCAGGGAAGCTGAAAAAAGGGGATTTAAGGCAAGGGGGAAAAAGGGGGGATCCAAGGGAAGGGAAAAAAAAAAAGGGGATCCAAGGGAAAGGGAGGGGGAAAAAAGGGGATTCAGGCAAGGTTTAAAGAGGGGATCCAGTGAAGGTGGAAATGGGATTTAAGTGTTGTCTACACGATCTACAAAGGAGATAAAACCAGAAGCAGACCCTCCCACACACACAAGCTGCAGCATGGAAATTTTCCAGTAAATAAAGGAAAATTTTCCCCCAGTGAGTGTGATCGAGCTGTGGGAGGTAAGAAGATCCCTGTCCTTGGAGGTTTTTAGAGCTCACCCAGGAAGTGCCAAGCTGACCCAAATTTGAAGGTGGGCTGGAGATGTCCCAGCTAAAATTTTTCATTGCTCTGGACAAACAACCTGGAGTTGCTCTGCACCACCAGAACACAGAGGAGCTGAACTGGCACCACTTTGGGTGTCCAAATGGACATAATTCTTATAGATAATATAATATAAATAACACGATATATATATTATAGAAAATGGACTATATATCGAATCTAACTATGTATAATTATCGATAATACGTTATCTAGAGATCATATATAACAATACATATAATATTATCTATATAGATATAATTCTTAACTGCATTAATTCCTTTCTAGTTTTAGCCCGATTTCCTTGGCCTCACCCAGGAATGCTCGACCATCCCAAACCATCAAAACCTCCAATCAGACTCTGCTTTTCAAAATGTGCTAATTAATTTGATTTTTCAAGAGCACATCGCTATGAAAACATTTCTGTTCCAAAGCCCGTTCAACCCTTCAGAACTCGCACAATGCTCGCAAAACCCGAGCTCATCAATGTTTACTTTGCTTTTGTCGCCTGATTAACATCCAACTCCCAGCCCCTGGGAAACTTTTCCAGGTTTCAAAACAAGGGATTGCTCCATCCTCACTCTCATTTCCATGGAAAAACGAGGCTGGAGGAAAAGCAGGAGCATCTCTCACCCCTCCGAGCCAAGCAGGGATGCAAAGGTTGATCCCTGCTCAATGCAGGGATTAATTTCTGTGCAAACACAAAAACTGGAGACAGAAACTCCCTGTGCTGAGGTTAACTGAAGCCACTTTTGTCAGATTAAAGAGGTTTCCACATCGCCTGCACGCTTGGAGAAATAATTTCCTAACTTTGAGGGCAACATAAAACCCAAATCTGTGCTGCTCTGGCTCGGTCAAATCTGTTTAAATTCCAAACGCGCCCAGGGAACGTTTTGGGGTCAACGCAAAGAAGATGAACTGAACTTCAGAGTAAATTATTTCATTTCTTTCAGGGTGTGACCTTGGGAAAACCTCCCACGTTCGGTATCTCAGAGTAACAGAAATTTCACACAAGGGTTTAAAAATCAGAATAAAGGCAGAGCTGGTGGATTTTATGCCCAGGAGAGAGATCCAATGCCCTGGTGCCCAGAGAAGCTGTGGCTGCTCCTGGCATCCCTGGAAGTGTCCAAGGGCCAGCCTGGGATAGCGAGAGGTGGCACTGGATGATCCTTTAAGGATCATCCCAACCCCTTAAAATCCTGTGACAGGAGCAGCTAAAAAACCCCCTCCTCAGCTGTTCCAGCCTGAAGAAGCGTCCACCTCATGAAGCAGAAATGCAAAGGCTTCTCTCACAGCCCGCAGAATTTCCCTTAGGAGATGGGAAGGGACGGAATTTCCCTGGAAAATCCCCTCACAGCTGGCCGGGGCTTCCCTTCACAAGGCAGCAAGGAAGCTAAAGGGACGCTCCTAGCACAGGTCCCCTCTGAGGGCACACACGCCCCGCGGGTCACCCTCAGCCCCTCACGGGGGGACGCGGGGGGATCGCGACTCCTACCGGCTGCAGGAAGCGGCCACACCGGGGGTGCCGCCCGCCGGCGGCGAGGTGCTTGCCCTGCTCCGTCTCCGCCTCGAGGGTTTGTGGTCCAGGGGCTCTGCCTCCATGGGGATGGGCACCGGGAACGGGGCTGGGACCGGGAGCGGGTCTGACAGCGGCAGCAGCGGCGGCGTCTCAGCCCGGGCAGAAATGGCGGCGGCGGCGGCGGTTTGAAAATGGCGGCGCTGGCTGCGCGGGCCAATCAGGAGCCGCGGAGGCGTAGCCTGAGGGCGGCGCAGACCAATCAGAACCCGCGGGGGCGTGGCCAGAGGGCGGCACGGGCCGTGAGGGAGGCGGCGGGCGCAGCGCCCCCTGGCGGAGCGCGCCTGAGGGAGCGCCCGGGCCGTGGGGAAACTGAGGCACGGGGAAGGCATCGCCCTGGGAATTCCAAGGAATGGCGGCGTTCTGGAGGCTGGAAGGGACCTCGGAGAGCATCGAGTCCAACCTGTGGCCGAGCACCACTTTGCCAACCAGACCTGAGCGCTGAGTGCCGCGTCCAGTCGTTCCTTACGCATCTCCAGGCATGGTGAGTCCGCGACTGCCCTCAGCAGCCCCTTCCGATGTTTAATCGCTCTTTCCGTGGAGGATTTTTCCCGATATCCACCCTGGGCCAGCCTGAGGCCGTTCCCTGCCCTCCTGTCCCTGTTCCCTGTCCCAGAGCCCGACCTGGGGCTGTCCCCTCCTGGCAGGGACTTGTGCAGAGCCACAAGGGCCCCCCTGAGCCTCCTTTG